>SNQJ01S0152196.1:0-22955 GCA_010110895.2 Picea sitchensis | reverse complement strand
GCATGTATATATACATATTTGATCAAATATCCCCAACCATGATCTCTCTCTCTCTCTCTATATGTATGCTTCATATGTGTACACACACACACACTATTCAAAGAAATCCATGTGGGAAACCAAAGGGATACTTTTCCATATTCATGGATACATCCATAGTAAACTCATTGGCATATACTAGTGCAACTAACCCAGGTCAATTTGAATCAAACACCTACAAGTACAAAACTATCCAAATGCCTAACAACATTAGAAACCATTGGTTGAGCTACCGCCTTGAGATATATGTATGTATGTATATATGTTTATACACACATAGACACATGTGCATGCACACGCTCACCTACCGACCCACCCACCCACACACTTTTATCCTCAAGGGTTAGCTTAAAAATGGTTTGAATTTCCTCTAGATAAATTCATAAGGGCCAAAGAGGTCATGAGGTGGAATCGACATGGATCCCACGAGGTTAGGCATACATGTTGTAAGTTGGAGAAATTTACCTTGGGTACCATTCACATAATCCAAGAAATTCCTTGAAGGTTTTCCTCGATGAAGTTTTTCATGGAATGGAAAATGTACACTTTTCTACTAAGTTATTCATTCCAAGTTTACCTCCATAATTAACCACCTAATAAATATCTCTAAGAATATGATTGTAGTGCAATTGATGAACATTCAATACATGCTCATAATGCATCAATCAAATTTCCATAAACATATTTAACCAAACATAAGTAAAAATAAATAAATAACATCATAGTTAACCATTAATAAATAACCAAATAATGTATTTATATCACATTGTTATCTTCATATATAGAGAGACACACTCAATCCATCTAAGCATGGTGATTTTGAAGCATTTGTTGAATTCTCACAATAAACAACCAAATAATGTATTTATATTACACTATGTTATTTTCATATATGTAGAGACACACTCAATTCATCTAAACATGGTAGTGTTGAAGCATTTGTTGAATTCCCACCCTTTGAACACTCAACTTTCTTTCACTATGTATTGAAAAACAAATTATGACACCTTACCTCAAAACACTAATGCACAACTATAACAATTAACAAATACAAAGAGTTATTTAATTACCAACTTACATGCATGCTAACGATACCACTTAATTAATTTAAAAAAAAACACTTTAAAAGGGTAACCAAAAAATATATCCACAACATGGATTCAAAACTCATTAATCAACTAACTATCTTGGATGAAAATTATGTTATCCTAAAACTCACTATTTCCCAAACCTTATACTATTAATAATAGTTTATATATATGTTTAATTGAATAACTCATATTTCCACTTCATATATATAATTTATATATATATTGTTATATCATATAATAATTTTTTTATTAATTTAATAGGTCCAACATTTAAATTTAAAGTATAATGTAACTCTCAAAACCCAACATTTCAAACATTTTTTAAAATTTTATTTATATTAATATGAATAAATATCTCAAAGTATATATCTTATATAAGAAACAACATCAAATCAAATAATAAATATCTCAAAGTATATATCTTATATAAGAAACAACATCAAATCAAATCAACTAATAAATATGATATATATATATATATATATATATATATATATATATTGTTATATTATATAATAAAATAATTGTTAATTTATATAAGAAACAACATCACATCACATCACATCAAATCAAATCAAATCATATATATATATATATATATATAGGTATATATATATATATATATATATATATAGTTATATTATATAATAAAATAATTGTTAATTTATAGGTCCTAACATTTAAATTTAAAGCATAATGTAACCTCAAAACCCAACATTTCACAAGCTTTTCTAAAATTTTATTTCTATATTAATATGAATTAATATCTCAAAGTATATATCTTATATGACAAACAACGTCAACTCAACATTGATCAGTTTACTAACTGTTTAGCAATAGAGATTATGACATGTTCAAAGCAATTATTTCCTATTTCCGAATCTATGATGTACTAACATATTTATATAATTTTTTAAATAAAATTATATAAATTTATTTTTTTTTTTTTTTTTTTTTTTTTTTTTTTTTTTTTTTTTTTTTTTTTTTTATTTCTTATGATAATGTTTAAACTTTAAATAATATGATTTATTTTTTATTTAAATAAAAAAAAAAAAAAAAAAAAAAAATTTTTTTCAAATTTTTTTTTTAAATTGAAAAACTTTAAGAGTTTTGCATTACAATTTGATAAATCCAGAATTAATGAGATCCAGATTTATATAAAAATATTTTATTTAGAAATTTATATTGAAATATTTGTTTAAGATCCACATTGAGATATATTTTTAAATATGAAGTGTCAATTTCATGTTGAACACAAAATACCTATAAATCTCCCCTATATTGAACATAGAATGAATGTAGAAAACATGTACAATAACAAACTTTTTACTTTCTATAATATATATAGACATTAAAATATTTTACATATTAATATTTTAATTATTATATATCAACCATGTTAAAACACAAAATTAGATATCTCCCTTACATAAACCATAAAAAAATACCTTTCAATACAATAATATAAATATATAATCTAACATTTATTTTACATTTTTTTAACAAACTCTTATAACACTTTAAAAAAAAATACCTTTCAATAGAATAATATAAATATATAATCTAAATATTTTTCAATTATTAACAAACTTTTATAACACTCTAAATCATCACAATGCATGATAAAATACAGAATAAATAATTATTTTCTTTTTTAGAGATTATACATATACAATATAATATTTTTATGTTATTTTGGTTTAACACTATAAATCATCACAATGCATTGTATTATAAAATATTATAAATAAAATAATTATTTTCTTTTGGATTATATTATACAACATAATTCATTTTGTTATTTTTAGTTTAACACTTTAAATCATCACAATGCATTGTATTATAAAATTTTTCAATACAATAATATAAATATATAATCTAACATTTATTTTACATTTTTTTATAAACTCTATAACACACTCTAAATCAATACAATGCATTGTATTATGAGTCATTATGTGAATAAAATATTATTTTCCTTTTGGATCATATTACATAATATAATTTTATGTTATTTTGGTTTAACACTCTAAATCATCACAATGCATTGTATTCTAAAATCTTTCAATCCAATAATATGTTTACATAATCTAACATTTATTTTTACATTTTTAAATAAACTTTATAACACTTCTAATCATCACAATGTATCAGACATAGAATATTAAGGAATAAAATATATTTTCTTTTGATCATAAAAATATTATATTGTATAATATTTTTATGTTATTTTGGTTTAACACTCTAAATCATCACAATGAATTGTATTATAGAATATTATGAATAAAATACTATTTTCTTTGGATTATATTATACAATATAATCATTTTTATGTTATTTTTGTTTAATACTCTAAATCATCACAATGCATTGTATTATAGAATATTATGAATAAAATAATATTTTCTTTGGATTATATTATACAATATAATATTTTCTATGTTATTTTGTTGTTGGTATGGATGTTTATATAGATATTTTTGTAGTTCCGCTCAAGATTAATCTTTATATATTTTAAATTAATAAACCAATGCCTTATATTATATTATGCAATATCATCACTTTATATGTTTTTAAAATAATCAAAAACAACATTATTACATATATTATTATTATTATTATTATAAGTGATGATATTGGATAATATACACAATTAATTCTATGAAAGGGGTTTAATGGTTAAGAACATGCTCTAAGAGTGTCAAAGTTCAAAACTGGTGAGGGTGTCCCACAAACAAGGGGTCTCATACACTAATTAGGTGTGTTAGCTTGGTCATGACCTAAAAATAGATTATTATTATTATTATTATATATGTTTCTTTTCTAAAATTAATCACAAACAATATTATTATATTATTATTATTATACATTATAAGTGATGCCATTGGATAATAGCAATATAATAATAATGTTGTTAGATTATCCTATTATATTATAACAAGGATGATATTGACAATATAATATAATAAATAATGTTTTTGTGACACTTTAGAGAATAATGTATAAATAATTTTTAAGTTTACAATTTTAATCAATATTATTTAAAAAAAAAACCTATAGATGTATAACAAATTGATGATATATCTTTCACATATACATATAATTAAATATTTCATTACTTTAAAATTATTTTAAAATTATATTATTATTTCCATATATAAAGAAATTAAAATATATATATTTAAAAAATATATTCATTTAAAAACATATTTAATTTTTCTTTAATAATTACTAAAAAAAAAAAATATACAACTTTTTACTTAATAAAGTGGTAAATTTTTACAAATTACATGTCAATTTGACAATGTTATATTGTACTGAATTGGCCACATGCTTAAGATCATGATATAGTTGTATATTCTTTATATTATATGAATATAACCACATAATCAAGATAAACATCATGATACCAAGATGTATAATTTATAGATATTGATTTATCTATCCGAGTGAGCATAACATTGCCTCTATAATTTGTTTTCTTACAATGAGAGTGAATTGTTAAAGCCTTGATTCACGTGACTTAGATCAACAAACAAACTAGGACACCGCACTTATGCATCTAAAATAACTTAGTGCAGGAAGAGGATTATTATTTAAAGTAGAGAAAGTGACTTTTTTTCATTCTATGTATAAAAAAATATTGTAAACTTATAGTAATCAGATTTTATTTTCAAATCTTAAAAGAGTTAAATTTTTTCTCATTTTAAATAGATTCAAATATTCAGAGAATTCATCAAAGATATGAAAAACATTTTAAACCTACTCAAATGCTTAGAAAATTTAGAACAATTTAACTTATAATATAACTTATAATAGAGTTGTCAATAGAGTTGCCATCTCTTGCCAATTGGGATTAAAAAAAATCATGGTAAATTTAGCCCCCACTCCTGTATAAAATTGAAACTGGGAACAAAAAAAAATGGCAATCTCCGGTGTCTTTTCAATGGTAGTCCTGGAAATGTAATCACATGCACTCGCAACAACTGTCCCCTGGCTTGGTTTTTTAGATGCAAAACAATGTTTGCATGGGACCTCTTTCAGAACACTCATGATCCTCGACGAGAATCTCGTGAGAAACCCTACATGTCTTTTATCTTGGTAGTGCTTTTTAAGACATGAAGTAAAATAAACGTCCTTTTAACGTTATAATATGCTAAAAACAATGCCATTTACATATAAATTTATGTTGAACACGAAATGACAAGTAACGTCAAACGGACAATGGTCGATATGCACTCTACGTCAAACGACAGAGACGGGTGACCTGTTTAAGATTCTGCGGCAGAAAAGGGAAGAGTTTTGATAAGAGTGTGAACGTCTATCAAACCTTTTGATAATGCGAGGAAACTTTACCGTTCTCTCACTATGTTCGTCCTCGTCCAAGATTCATGCTGGGCCTTCACCGAATGGATTGGTAAGCTGTCAAATCATGCCAGCCTGTCATGAAAGTCATCATGTGATATATACGGGATGATTGGAAGTAACAGTGAAGAAGATATTGGTGGCTGGTGAGTCGGTCTATCAAACAGTTAGCAACCACCATTTCAAATGATTTCGTAGGATTTTGCAAATGTTGTGTCCAGCGATCTA
Organism: Picea sitchensis; assembly: GCA_010110895.2. NCBI lineage: Eukaryota > Viridiplantae > Streptophyta > Pinopsida > Pinales > Pinaceae > Picea > Picea sitchensis. Next base: position 17,232 of record SNQJ01S0152196.1, on the reverse strand, counting down.
GTTATTATTTCTCGACGAATATTTTCACAAAACTGAACTCGGACGGAACCGAACACTATTTGGTGAACAAATAGGAGGGTAAAACGGTTTATTACTGATCTAATGGAGTTTATCAAACTACAGTCGCAGGTTTTACATCTTCCCTTCAGCGGAGTCCTCTCACCAAAAGGATGAGGTTAACCACAAACGAACGAATCTTGTAGTGATTTAAATTTCTATATAAGAGTAAAGTTTCTGAGATTAATGAGCACTGGGTATGAAGACAGAAGACAAGGAATGGTCCAAACAGACAGCTTGATAAGAGACACGCACATTTTCCTCAGATTTCGTCCGATCAAAATTCTTGAATTCGATCTTGCAATTTCGGCGTTTTGGCTTGCGGGTCGATTCAGAGACCACAGAAAAACAGATTGCGATTTTAACATTTTCGGTTCTTTTCGGTTCCGAGCGCTCGCTCGAACGGTTATGGCATGGATCAATTTGTAGTTCTTTTAAAAGTAGAGAACTTCTTACGTTTCACCAATCCAGGAACATTGTTTTCATAAAACCCATGTAAATAAAACTAAGTAAATAAACAGGTTATTGAGTGGATTCGAAAAATTTGAACTGTAACTATCCCGAGCGACGTGCAAAAAATTAGTTAGTAAGTATATGTCTCCTCCGAAGTGTTTCAATTACATGGTAGCTATAGCAGGCACTTCTCGTGATTGCCAAGGTTTTGACAACCAAGATTCCGGGCGAGATTTTACTACTAGGTGCACTTACATATACTTTTCTCATTTTGGCCGTCTCTCCAACCATTATTAAAGTTTTAATCAGACCAAAGAAGAAATGATCACAACATCTCACACATTTTCCTTCTTTCTCTCAATCCAAATGATTATGTTCAACTGTTGTGTTGTAGTAAGACGAGAAAGTAAGAGATCCTTACATAGAGCAATACACATTATAGCATCATATATAGAAATACACAAGTATAAATATAGACATACACTAATAGTGGGAGAATCATCAAATATTTTGATGATGGACAAAACAATCTTTGTATTTCCATTACATGATGATGTATGTGTGTGTTGTATAGTAACTAGTCGGTTACAATAATCGGCCAAGTTGGTCGACTCTAACTTTCTATTCGACCGACTTCCTAACCGACTACTACAGTCAACTGATCAGTCTAGTTGACAGAGACGATTAGCCCCTACAACATCTCCCCCCCGCCCCCCTCAATTTCTTGATCCTCTGCATCTGCACACTAGTGGGAAATGGTGTTGTTTATGCTGAAATATGTGATTCTTCGGACCCTTCGATGACGAATTGTGGTGTTGTTGATTCATACCTGGAAATTCGTATGTTTTGATTCTCGAGAGTCGAGGATTGAAAAAAAGAAATTTTTTCCTATAAACTAATGGTGCTTCAGACTTCTCTACAAGTGCTTGTGGTAACTTTTGAAATGTTGTATGATAAATGGTCAGGAATGACTATAGAAAATGTGTAGAGAACATGTGTCATTCCTCGACTATATGTTGTGCCTCTATTTCCATTGTCTTCATTTTCCTAAGAAGTTATAACTTCTTTGTTAAAGGTGCTTCATTCACTGAGGTCGAATTTGGGTTGATGTGTTTGCTTTGTTTCCTTAATTTTTGGATATTGTCTCTAGTAACTTTTTTCCATCTAGCCTTTGTTTCCTTAGATATTTCAGTATATAATTCCATGATTTGTTGATTTGATGCAACCTCAGGATTGAATGTTATTTCTATAGATTGTTCTATCGAGCTGACCAATCTGAATGTTGCCAAAGTGACGGTTATGGGGTTACTGTTCTTCTGATGTTTATTCTTCTACTTTTTATGGCCTTTTCCTCATTGTTCCATTTGCGTGTTAGGCTCGATGTCGATGCCTTTATTATTGTCATCTTTCACTTGAGTCCGGTCGATATTTTCCTCTGTTTCTTCTTGATTAGCTAGTTTCTTGGCACCTCGGGATTTCTTCCTGGTCTTGTGGGTTGATATTCTCTATATTGGTGTTGTGCTCGGGAGAGTTCAATTGATTCATATAAATATTTTCAGGGGATGGGTTTCCAGGAGGAAGATCTGAATTTAAGATATTGGCAAGTCCGGACCTGGGTTGTGTATCATCGATTCTAGTGTCAATTGGTCCTTGAGTATCTTGACCTGTTGCTTCTGCTATATGTTCAACTGACTACTTCTGTTGGTGTTGGCTATTTCTAGGTCGAGATATAAAGGTCATAACCTCTTCGATTGCAACATTCGACCTATTGTTAGTATTTTTTTTATTGGTGCCACCAAGTCCTTTCTCCCGAAAAGCTTACACTTCCTTGCTTTACTATGATGGTGCGATCTCGATGGCGTTACTTCGATGATACTTGCCATCGTACCCTCCTAGTCTTCTTTTTGTTCTTCTTTCTTCACATCGCTTTTCTTCAACAACAAGTGTAGCCTTTGGTGGAGGTGAATTTCTTATGAGGTCGATTGTACGTTGATTTTTTGGCATTGGTCCTTTGATGAGGTCGGGTTGAATGAGTTTTGACTGACGTGTGGCGATTGGTGTCAACTGACAAGTGCTCTATTCTTGTTGTTCCACGATCCTCTGTTTTTTCTGTGTCCTTGTTTCTATTTGTTTTTCCAGAGCGGCCTTTGTGTTTCTTACTTCAGCCTTCTTTGCATTTGCTACTACCATTATTTCTTGAAATTGAGGGCCAATGCTTGACTTCAGTATATTTTGTGTTACTTCTTGATCTTTTTCCCTCTAGTGGGTCTTCTCGGCTAGCATCTTTGTGAAAGAAGCTATTTTTTCTTTGATTAACAGGTCTTTGAAATTCAGAGTTGCATTTGATTAAAATGCTTGATGCCATATGATAGCAGTGTCATTTGGCACTATCGAAGGCTCAATAACTTGCTTTTCCTTCTTTCTTTTCTCATGTTGTTTCTTTGTCGCCAGATTCTGTTTTGCGTGAGGACTGGTTGCAATGTTGAGATTTTGTACAAAAGGGGAAGTGTATAAATTTGCTTCCCTATATTCTTCCTATTTGTCGTGGGTTAATGGAGTAAGGATAGATGAAATATCACTTAGTACCTCCCGGGGGATCTATGTTTGATACCTCAATTTCCTATCAAGTTCTTCAAAAATATGAAGTTTAGTCAACTGGTAGTTCATTTCTACTGGTGCTGGTCCTCCATTGATGCCACACCAAAGTTTAGTGTATTTGAGGCTTAATTGGATGTGAGCACTTAGTGGTAAGCCTCAATGAACCTTTTTATCCTCTCTCCATTTGTGGGAGACATTATTTACTTGGTCTACCCAACAGTTGAACATTATCTCGACAGGGGGTGAATCTGAATATTCAACTGCTCCTGGTGCAATTACAGTATAGTTATGCATGGTCGATGTCCATTTTCCTGTGAACATGGGTTCCTTGACCGACCCTACTTGGCTCATGGATATCCAAATTAAAAGTTAAGGGAAACAAATGGCCTTGCTATTCTTCTGGAAGTCTCAACAATTACTTTGTATCAATGTGGCTAAGCATTCTACCCAGTCGAACTGGGCTCCAGAGTTCAAGATTGGACCAATTGGGTCCAACATTGTGAGATTTACATCCGAATCCCAACTCGTGACTTTAAAGCATAGAGAAATTATAATGCAAATCCATTTGGCGCAGGGATTAATGACTTTGTTGATCAAGATTCCTTTTGAATTTTGGTCGTCATCCCTCCTATGAGGATTTGAATCCAATCATTTGTATTTGTGGTTTTAGGTACGGTCGTACCTCCATGCAATATTCCAATTATTTTGTGGATTAGACCTCCAGTGATGTCGACTGGGTAATTTATCCATGGGGAGCCATTGTGATACCGACAGATAAGATACTTGGCAACTTCCTCTTTCCATCCATTGAACTCGACAATCTACAACACACCTAGGATGTGTTGGATTCTGTCTTTTCCAAGATGCTTTGTTTCTTCTTTCCATTCTTCTTCTTCCATCCCCCAGGAAGTGAAATTTTGTCAGTTCCATGACTAATTGGTTTCTTCCATTCTTGTTGTGTGAATGTTTTGTAGTCTTACTTAGAGCTCAGTTGCACCTTGTTTATCAAGCTTAAATTTTGTTCGTGGGTCAGCTAGAGGATTTGTTGCTTGACCTCTCATCATGGGAATTTCTTCAATTTCTTGGGGATTGATTCGTTTGGGGTTGGGTTTCACAATTGGGGTTCTTGGACTTGACTATGAAGATTCTCAGGTGAAAACAATAGTCAAGCGAAATCATATGCTTCGTCTAAATTTATAGGTGATCTTTGAGGTGAGTTGTGTGTGAGGTGATCGTGTGAGGTGATATGTGTGTCAACGACGGCGTGAAGGATGAACAAGTCCTTTCAAATATTAATAAAGTTGATATATTCATGTGATTTAATTATACCGATTTTGTTGGTTTTATTTTCTTGGACTGCATACTTGATTTGATCGGTATTTGACATGAATGCTTGGTCGGGTCGAGCCATCTGGAATGTCATGGTTCTTTGGTTGAAGCGTTTGTTCATGCTGCCTTCTAGTATTTGATTGATTCTATTAATACTTGGTATTTTGAATCCATGCTTTCGGTTGCTTGTATGTTCACTCGCTTGATGTCTTCCCCACTCAATTTATCAGTGAAATTTGTACTTGCGTGTTTTATGTTCGATTGGGTGATGAATATCTTGATCAGTTGGTCAACTAATGTACTTATTTAAATAATGTCATAGGTCTTATCCAAGTATTGAATTTTCTTTTGTGTTCCGTGTATCTATTCTAGTTGTTGGCCAGGGGCTCCGTCCTCTTCCCATTTTTGCGCAAGTGAATTCTCTGGCGGGTTGTGTTGATTGTGTATCTAATAGTTGTCTAATAGTTTTTTTGTACCTAACCAAAGTATCTGACTTATTAAGTGATTTACTTAGGTTTTTGTTAATCTTGTTTAACTTCTCTTTTTGTTTGATTTTTTCTTTTCCCTTCCTTTCTTTAGAGTTTTGCTTCCGTAAAGGACTCTTGATTTCCTTTGTAGTTGCTTGCAGAAGTTTCTCTTATGTCCTTAATTGAAAGTCTTTAAGAAATTTTCTTTTAATCTCATTGTAGTCCGATGTATGCCCTCATTCTTCTTCAATATTATACCACTTGTGAGTTATATCATCTAATGTATTCAGGAACATATGCGGTCATTCTCTTTTGTCTCGCTAGCCTGATTTTTTCCATTCTTGCTCACACTTTTGTATGTGGGCTACTAGGTCGAAACTGAGCTTAAAGATTGGGATGTCGATATTTGCAGAGAGATTTTTCCCACCGAATCTTTCCACAAAATATAATGCGGTGATATTCCATGTTTGAAGTCGGTTTGCATGAGTCTTCCACTATTGGTATGCTTGGCTAGTGAAGGATTTGACTAGTTCATTAAACCGTGTTGAAGCACTTTTGTGTGCATTAGTTGGGATTAATGTTGGTGTTTGTTTTAATTTTATTTCAACAACGATAGGGACTTCATAAATCGAGAAACATGTTCTAGATCATTTGACAGGTATTGCCTCTATGGACCAACATTATTTTTCTTGAGCTTCATAATTCTCCATGTGAATTGTACAGTTCAATGTCTGAATTTTGGCCTATCAACAATGGAGATGCAACTAGTATTTATCCTTCAACGTTAGGTTCGACATTGTCTTTCTATTCATGGATTACTTCATATAGTCGATGTGATTCTTGGGCCTCATCCCATGTCTCGGCCCATGGTTTTCCTTCTTTTGCGTCTAGGGGGTTTATGATTTTTCTTCCGCTTCCTTTTAGTTTCATCATGTCTCTTTCTAAAGATATTGTGGCTTTCATGTTCCAACCCCAGGGTCTTCCAACTAGTGCAGGATAAGAAGGAATGCCTTTGACTAGGTTTATGACTTCAAAGTCGACTCTCATTGGGATTCTCATTATAAAAGTGATGAAACTTTTGAAAGTGTCGATTGGTTCGATGAATATTTGACCGACTAGTTTTAAGTAGTTCATTGACAATTGTAGCAGGGGTCTTCCAAGTCAGACCCATTTTTCATTAGGAAGGATGTTCACTTGTGATCCAAAATGAACCATGACTTTTTTAATCATGTGGTCATTGACTTCTAGGTCAAATTGAGTGTCAAAGTCGCTCACAGTTCTGTCTTGAGACAGTTTCCTTACACTTTTTACCGGTCTTTGATTTTTTTTATATTCTCTTAATATGCTCAGTAGTTCGATAAGGCATTCTATTGATTGATTTTCTTTTAGTACTTGTAGGAATTCCTCAATGATAGTGTTTGACATACTTGATCTTTCTTCATTTGATTTATCCTAGTTGATATTTTTAAAGAAGTTCAACACTTCTTGCATTATCATTTTTCTTTGTCGGGGTCAGAATATGGAACTTTGTTCCCTTGTTGATTTGGTGCCTGCGAGTAATTATCTTTACCTGCTCCTGATATTGTGACCACATGGATATTTTTTGAATTCAAAATATCTTGTTTAGGCATTGTATGTAATATGTTTACATCTCTCTTGGTCATGACTTTTTCCAACACAATAGGACAGTCTTCTAAGGAGTGATCTCCTACTCCACAAATATTACAGAACTTTAAATCGGTCGTATCTTTTATCAGCCAGTCTAGACTGATGTGGTCTACTTTCTAGCAGTTAAAGCAGTAGTATCGCCCTCGACCACATCCTCTTCCTCCTCTACCTCGACCTTGGTATCCACCTCCACTTTTTATAGTCATTCCCTTGGTCGATATCCCGATTGACTACTTGTGTATGATAAAACGAGTGGATATTTGTTCTGTTCTTACCGTTCAACCAACATTCTTGGGTAGAATGATTATTTTCCTTGCAGATATGACACCCCTTGGGATGTACATTTCTCAGATTGTGTGGAAAATCTCTTTTTGCATGATCGGTCGATGCTTCACATATATCACAATAAGTTTGATTTGGATGTACCTGAATGTTGGGTCTGAGGCATCACTAAATTTGCAATAGTCTTTAGTGTGACCTTCACTAGAGAAAATGGTACGCCAGAATTCGTTGCTCGTGAGTGATATGTTTTTAATTGTATGTTGTAGTTATGTGATCATGTCTTCCAATATCTTTTCAGCACTTGATGAATTAATCGAGCCTTCATCGTCCATTTCAATCCTCTTAGTTGTTTTGAGGATGTCTTCACATGCCGAAAGGTCATACATCCATAATGGAGCTCTGATCTTCTGCAATAGTCCTACTACGTACCATTGTACTAGTAATTTTTCATCGATCGCGTATGGTTTTTGAGTCAGTAAATCCTTGAATCTTTTGTTGTATCCACACACACTTTCATCTAGATTCTTCTTGATTTCCTTAATTTTTTGCGCTGCCAGATGACTTATATCTTGCGTCTTGAAAAATGAGAGGAAATTATGCTTTATTTCATTCTTTGTATGTGTTTGATTGTCAGTTAAATTCATAAACCAGGTAAGAGCCCTGGCTCTAAGTGCATCTCCAAAATGATCCATTTGTTTTTCTTCATCAACTATATTTGCAACATCCCAACATTTCTCACAAACAAACCAATGTCATTTGGGATCTTCATCTCCTTTGTAAATAGGGATGTGATTAAGCCCCATTGTTGATTTCTTTTTAGCAAGTGGAATTATTGCAATATCTTTAATCGAAGTCAACTTGGAGGTAGGCATTGTATTATTTTCTGGAGTCAAGGTTGATTTATTTGATTCAATCGGTGTAATCTACAAATGTTCTTTAGTTGGGAGATATTCAACTACTAACTATACTATTTTTTTTTTCTTGAGTCATCTGTTTAACAAGCTTTATCTATATACTCGACGAGTCATCCTCTATAGGGTCATGTCAATTCACTTTCACTATCTCTTGAGTTTGAATATTCTAGGAGTAGTTTCGGTAGGGGGCCAATGTCCATGAGATCTCTTACATGAATGATTATGTCTTATGGTCGATTTTGGTTATTTTATTGTGCTTCGATTAATACTGCATCTCTTATTTTCCCATTATTATTAGTTCGACACCACACCCATGGTGGTTGTGTATCTATATGAAGTCATTGTTGGAGAGAGTCTGTAAGGCGTGGACTAGGACTTCTTATAGGAGAAAGTTCGATTGCAGGGATTGAATCGTTGACTTCTATATCGACTTGATCATCAACTTGTTGGTTTCCATCGACTGCCATACTCAATCACAAGATTTCACTCCTCCTAGGAGTCGTCGAGATACTCTCAAAGTCTACTCTAGTGAACTTTAGTGCCTCGGTAGGTTTTCTATGCAATTTTCTGGGATCTTTTTCCTTCCAAAACTCTTCTAGCTTCTTCTATATTTTATCCCGCTCTATTTTTTGAATGTCAATTGAGGGTTTGTGAATCTTCGTTTGACGTGCAAATTTCTCACTTGATTCAATTATCTTTTTCTCGACTCCTGTCATTTTCGACTTGAGTGTGGTCTAACTCTGGCTTCAACTTCGTTTCTAAATTCGACTTTGACTTATCTTGTTTCATGGATCATCCAGCCCCCTGACATCGACCTAACTTACTCGCGGTCGATGAAGTTTAACATTTTAATTGGTTTCATTTCTTTAAGAAGTAATCCGAAGCTCCTTTGGTGTCTTTGCAATTAGCTTTCAAAATTTCTTCCCACTATTCTTGTCTTTCTCGCCAATTGAATTTTGAAGGAGGATCTTTCAAAGGGGGTTGATACTCAACGATGTCGCCGACTCCCTTTTCTAGTAGGAATTTATGTAACAGACAGGGGACAATACAAATGAATCTGTCGTGTAACTCGATATAGAATTTATTCTTGATAGTATGAGATGACTCTCCATCTTTGACCACTTGATCTTTGATATAGTCTCTTACAATGCTCTCAAACCACTCATTTAGATTTTTTCTTCCTCCATTGTTGATCTTGTGCATCAACTGATCATCATGAGTGAGTCTATGCATTAGATTGAGTGATGTATTCATAAAGTGCTTCTGGTATGGCCTCCAAGAATCTATTGTGTGTTTCTGAATAGAAGTGTGTGGGAGCTTCTGCTAAATTTGGTCGGTTTCTTCGTGCATTATTTCTAATATAATTGTTGATTTTTCGCTCCCACTATTCGCATATGACTGTTAGATTTAACATCTATGTTCTCTTTCCTTTAATGCACTCCCAAGTTCAGAACTATCAACAACATAACCAATGTTGTAGTCAGGGAGAAAGTACGAGAAGTTTTCAGTAGATCCTTACATAGAACAATACACGTTATAACATCATATACAGAAGCACACAAGCATACAGATAGACAGATGCAATACTGAGAGAACCATCAAAACATTTTATTAGATGAAGCCAAAACAACCTATGTCTTTCCATTACATGATGATGTATATATATGTGTGTGTTGTACAATTACTAGTCGGTTACATTAACTACCGCGCCGATCGACTCTAACTACTTTTTCGACCGACTTCCCTAACTGAATACTACAGTCGTGTGGACTGGAGGGTCTAGTCCGTAGAGCCGACTAGCCCCTATAACACCAACAAAGACATACAAAGAAGCAGAAAAGAAACATATATTAATCCAAGCCCTGATATCAATCGATGGATTCTTCCTTTATGTTTGGTTTTACCAACAGATATTCAAATTTACATTGGTTAATAGATTAAGTGACAGAAAGCTCCATATGCAAATTTCTTGTGCATACTAAAGGGAGATTTAATTTTTCTGTAGAGTTATTTTTTTTTTCTTTCCTATTTCAGTTTTGTTGCATCTCCTTTTCTTTTACTTTTATTTCATTCTAAATTATTTTTATTTTGTTCTATATTATTTGTGAATCATTTTGCAATTCGTTTTACAATGTACGGTATTGCAGTGTTCAGGTACAAGAAACAAATAATTTGGTTTGGGGAGAGCCCACAGATACATGAGGCGAAGGTCATGGCAAAGGGTAACCCTTTATGTATTTTCTCGTCTTTTGGATTTGAAATGAGTGGCTTGTGATTGTTGGATAATGTGATAACGCATAAGATGGTTGGTTTCTCTATCACTAGTATTTGGATGTCTTGTGAAAGATTTGGAAAGCTCGTATTTGGGTCTTCATGGAATAGATATCTTAGAAAAAGTTAATTGGGGTATTCGGGAAGGAGATATTTTGGAAAAAGTTAATTGGTATATAGCAGGGTGATTCTTGATATGTACAGTGTTACATTTGGGTTAAAAATTGAAATTTGTGTTGAATTTTTTGTTATAAATTTATAAGTATTTTTATATTTGTTTTTAATTATTTTTTTTAATAATAAAAATCTCAAAGAAATAATGATAAATATTTAAATTATGTTTTAATTTTAATTAAAAAATATAATGCATTAATGTAATATAAAATTAAAATTAATCTAAATTAAATATCAATATTAAATTTACTCACTTGGCAAGTATTTTTTTTTTTTTAATTTTATAAAAATAATACTTTATTTCTCAACAAAAACTCTCTCCTTCCCTAACTTTTGTCATTTTATTTTTTTCCCTCTCTTTAACCTAAGGTTTTTCTCACAAGAAAAGGTTTAGTTGCTTGTCAAAGATGGTTTTTAAGCCAAGGAGATAATCTAATGTAATGATTTTATTATCATTGTTATGGAAATAATTTTATAGAATTCAGTTTTAGTTGATCAAAGGGTTTTTATCTTAAATTTGAATTTTTTTTTCTAACAACATAATTTTTTGTTTGAATGGGTTGGCCTATTAATATGATAGTCTCTTCCAAAGCTTCATTCCATAATAATTTCATAGCAACAAAACTGCTTATGAAACAATTTTTACAAAAACTAAAGAAGGTTAAAAACTCCATTTATAAAACTTTTGCTTACATAATTAAGAATTTTCATTTTTAAATGAATATTTATTCTATATTTGTGCGTCTCTTTATTTGATGGTTTTATATTTGTATTTCATATTTTCCCACATATTTTCATATCAAATTAAAATCTTGATTAAAAGTTGTAAACCATAATCAAAGGTTTAAGTAAAACAATTATTTGAAATCTCGTTATCTTTTCTATGTAAGGTGGTGGACTTGTTCATGTAAATTCACCATTAAATTTTCTATCCAATAACATATAATTTTCTTGTTTTCAAATTGATACTATATTTTCAATTTGTTTTTTTCTAAAATTATACAAATTGTTTTAAACCCCAAGTATCTTAAAAATTACACAACAAAAAAAAATAGGAAAAAAATAATTAAGTTTCTATTGGTTGTTAATCTTCAAATAGATATTTTTACTTTTACAATGGTGTACAAAATGTGATTAAAGTTCTAATTAAAATATTAATTAAGTGAGATACATTAAGTTGTGTGTAAAGTGGTCCCATAATTTTTTTAAGAGTGTACATTAAAAACTGAACTAATTGTAAACAAAATTCATTTGTTAACTTTTCAAAAAAATTGCCCCCATATCTCTTTTGTTATTATTTGGCTCAAATACAGTTTATTAATCTTGTTCATATCCATGGCTACAAACCCCACTCTACATGGGGTTGGTGGGTGTATGAAATAGAGAAGTGTCAGGGTGGAAAAGATGAAAAGATGTTATTTTAATTAAGTGATTGGAAGTGATGTTGTCCATATGGGAAATAAGTACAATTGGTGAATAAAATTATAGTTAAATCCAAATTTGACATATTAAATGACATTTTTTTTTAATGAAATATTATTATTAGAAAGATAACACAATTCCCTTCAAATTATTTTTAATGCACGTCAAAATTTATAAGGTACTTATGAGTTTGAAGAGTTTCAATTTAAAAGATATGTAAAACATTCAATTTTTATTGCCACATTTCACTAGAAAACCAGATATCTTCATAAATTCACCCATAAGTACAAAAAATAATGTAATTATATCTTATACAAATTTTCTCTTCAACAGTAATTTGTTGATTTCTATTATAACTAAGGAAGTCACATATAGTGCTCTTAATTCTATATCGTGTATCTTCATAAATTTCACATTTTAACTCAATTTTAGATATATTATATGCCATTGAAAACATCAAAATTTCAACATTATTCATGTCAAAATTGGGACATTAAAACATTTGGTTACAAATTGTGTTTGTTTATTGTATTTTGTAAGGAAATATCAATATCATAGGGAAGTATAGATCAACTGAAGGAAGAAAAGAAGTGACTTAAACAATAGGTGGATGAAATATATGCTCAAGAAGAGACCCTTTGGAGACAAAAATCCAGGGTCCAATGGCTCAAAGATGGAAAGAAGAACTCCGAGTTCTTTTACCGATCAATGATACAGCAAAAATATCTCAACCGAATAATTAAGTTGAACAACGTTGAGGGGTATCCAATCATGGATCACACATGCATCGAGCAAGAATTGGTCAGCTACTACTAGGACCTTCTCTAGGAGTCCTTCCTTGACATATCGGTGGCCATCGACAAAATTACTCAACATATCCCCTCCCTAATATCGGTGGAGCATAATGTCACCCTTTTAAGGACGATAACTTTAGAGGAGGTGGATCAGTATATGAAGGACATGCCTACTGGAAAATATCCAGGGCCAGATGGCTTCACCACTATTTTTTTCCATCACTATTTCCACCTGGTCTAGGAAGAAGTATGGTAGGTGATTGAGGATTCTCGAAGCTCTCTAGAAGTTCTTCATGTCCTCAATCCCACTTTCCTCGCCCTCATCCCAAAAGAGGAGCACATCATGCACATGAAGTAGTTTTTCCCCATAGCACTCTATAATGTCATCTACAAGCTCATAACCATTTGTAATTCCTCTATGGCTCAAATCTCTCCTTTATTTCATCATTTCTCATGAACAGACAGGCTATGTAGAAGGTCATCAGATCCTATATAGTGTTATCATTTGTCACAAGGTTATTTAGTCTCTAAAATATTCTCACACCCCTCATATGCTCATCAAGTTGGATAATTCTAAATCCTTTGACAAGCTAAGTTGGAAATACATGCACTTTCTTCTCATTTCCTTTTGTATTAGTGAAGATTGGGTCAATTTGTTTCTCAACCCTACTTCCTCATCTTTCTTCTCCATCCTTGTCAATGGGGTTCCTTCCAAAAACTTTTCCCCCTCTAGAGGAATTCGTCAAAGGGACCCTCCCTCCCCTTTCCTTTTTTTCATCAAGGAAGAAGGTCTCAGCGACTACATCAAGGTGGCTATAACAGATGGCTCCCTCAAAGGCCTCCCTATGCATAGTCTCCCAACCCCCATCTCACATTGTCAATTTTTTTATGACACCTTGATGATGGAAACCCATACATGTAGAGAAGCTAAAAAAATCCTCATCATCCTAAATGAATTCAGTAAAGCCTTGAGGATCTCTATTAAAATTGAAAAATACCATATGTTCTTCTTTAATACCCCTCATGCATTCCAATCTCACATCACCCGTATCCTGGGTTTTACCAGGATTTCACTCATGTCCTAATTCCTTGTCATCCCCCTTGATTGATAATACTCTTCAAAGCAACTACTGGGAAGGGATTCACTCTTCTCTTGACAAACATCTCAGCTCTTGGACCTTCCACTCTCTCAACCTTGCAGGTCAATTGGTGCTCCTTAATTCCATCTTCCAAGCTATACCCATCAATATTTTTTTGGCCTTAACTGCCCCGTCATCAGTGCTGAAAAATATCTTAAGATTACAAAGGAAATTTTTGTGGAAAGGGACAAAGGAGGGGGTGAAATGGGAGCTAGTCAGCTAGGAAACCCTTTGCAAAGCAAAACAAGCAAGAGACTTGGGTCTGCGAGACCCATGCACACTGAATTAGGTCATGTGAGCCAAAATATGGTGGAGATGGTTAAAAATACCAAGAGAGCTCTAGGTCGGGCTGTGGCGACACAAATATACCCTTGCAGTGGAAGAAGTGAGGCTTATTAGATGGAATGAGCAACACAATGGCTCCTAAATATGGAATGTCACTTGGAAGAACCGAAAACTGGTGCAATAACACACTTTCTGGGAGATCAGGGATGGCTAGGATGCCCTTTTCTGGATAGAGTCATGGAAAATATTGCAACCTCTATCAAACATGGGAACATTGTTGAACCTTCAATCTCAGATGGAGAAAAAACAATCTATCTAGATGTGTGATTATTGGAAAAAATCCTCTTCCTCTCCCTTTTGGCAGGAATGGAAAATCACTAGTGAGGAGTTTGGAACCCTGCTAGAAGTGGATCTAGGTCCATGGAAAGATGAAGCATCTCTGAAGATAATATGAACTAAGCATGGGACTGATATTATCGGATAGGGATACTCTTCAAAAAGAGTTTTTTTTATAAAGGAAGCCTATGGTTTGAAAGCACACATTCACTTACTTCACAAATTTATTATATGGAGAAACATCTTGAAATATAATCTATGGAAAAAGGTAAGTATATGTTTCTTTGGTTAATTGCACACAAATGGATCCTCACTTGAGAAAATCTTAGAAAGTGAGGGTTCGTTGGTCCCTCAGTGTGTCTACTCTGCTAGCATCATGACGGGAACATGGAGCATCTTCTCAATCAATGTCAATTTAGCTCTATCATTTGGCACCAAGTAATTCAAATAATGAGGAACTCTTATCGTAACCGAGACAACATCATTGCCACAAATTTTGACAGTTGGAGACCTTTAGTTTTTAAAAATCCCATCTTAAACAGGCTCTAGAAATTTCTACTAGGGTTTCTAATGTGGTAGATCTCGAAGGAAATGAACCAGAGAATATTCATCTCAGAACAACTGTCTTGGAATACAATCTGGTCGAAATATGAGATAATGTTCAAGAAACTATTCTCCTTAAAAAATGGATGACAAAGGACCTTAATTGTGATCCGAATGAAAGGCTTATTCTTCTCCAATGGGATCCTGGACTAGCCTCCATCCCTTTGCATATGCCTACTAGCCCAATCTCCTTAAGCAACCCCATATCATGGCACCAACCTTCTCTAGGCTTCCTCAAGCTTAACTTTGATGGAGCCTCCAATAGTAACCCTGGCTCGACGAGCTTCAGTTTAGTGTTATGTGATGAGTATGGCCTATTTTTCCATATTTTAGAAGGAAGTATGGGACATTATTCAAACAAGTATGTTGATCTCTAGGCTCTTATCGAGGGGATCCAAGCTACCACCTAGTTTGGATTCCAAAATCTCATTATGGAAGGCGACTCTCAAGTAATATTGAACATGATATCCATAATCTTGATGGATATTATCCTACAAAGATATCCCCCAGCTAGCGTCTTTTGTGCAATCTGGGATTTTTGAAAACTCAATTGCTCCCAAATTTGGTCATTATTTCATCACATGTTCGTAGAGAAGCATACTAAATGGCTAACACATTGGCCAATGTTAGGGTGGATTTTAGGGAGCATGATCTGGTTTGTGAAGGAAACCAACAACGAGAGCATCCACTCCTTCTGAAATGAAAGGAATTGGCTCTACAAGAGGGTGCCCCCCAAGATGAGGTGATATGAGAGCCTATATGATGATCCATATGGACAGTGAAGACCTCAACCCCTGGTAGCCCAAGGTCCGCGAGAGATAGGTGGAGGACACAAAAGTTAGATTCTCGCATGCTTCCATTAAGGATATGATCATTCTAAGGCATGTGAGAGATCGAACAAAGGTTTAGGGTACCGGTGATATGAAAGGGAGTAAATCTTAACTTGTGTCTCCAATTATTATGGCTAGCTCATCATGGAAGAATCATTAGGGTTATTTTCTCATGATGGAGGTTAATGGATCTCATTATTGTGTCTTCTCAAGTATGGTCTGGAAACCTTTTGCTCCTCTCCTCCTATTGTTCATGTAGCTTCCCATTTCCCTCTCCCGAGCAGTGAGAATTCTCATCCTCCCCATGTTTTGCAAGAGAGAAAGAGTGCATAGGGGTTCAGGTTCCTTCTAAAGATTTGAGTCAAGGAGAGACAATCCACCATCCTTGGAAAGTGACATAGCTAGCATGTCTGACAGTATAAAGACCAAAGTTTTTGAATCTCATACTAATTATGCTCCCATTTATGATAGGAAATTTTCAAAGAAAATACGAAAGAATCATGTGGGGATGCATGGTTGAGTTGTATGATCTCGACGATGAGCCAGAGCCTAAAGATGGAAAAGGGGTTTTGCATCCTCCAATGCAGAGTGAACTTGTAGCAAAGGAAGAAGAACATATTCCTATCCTCCCGGGAATGGCCCCATCAAGTTTCCCATCCATTCCTTCTCTACATGATGTAGTGGATTGAAATTCAAAAGAATTGATAAATACCATTAGGATGATAGAGGACCACTTGAAACTAATTTTCGAGATCCAGAGTGAAAAAACAGACCAACGACACTATATGAAGATGCTAGATCAAAAGATTAATATACTAATTGATATTTATTCCACTCCTCAACAACACGAGTGTGCCTAGAATATAAACAACTATCCATTCTTCATACTGGAATGGCCTACAACTTTGCAACAATGCACTGAGGAGAATTCATTAGGAAAATTGAATTCAAGCCAATCCAAATGATCAATGGTAATCTTTTCTCTTGGTAGCAAGTTACATTTATGCTTTTATGTTAATATTAAGATATATGTATGGGCATACAGTGAAAACTCTCAGTTTTTTTTTTTTTTTACCCCAAAGTACTTTATTTTGATTGATACCACGCCTTAGCTAGTTTCCTTTGTTGATAACCCAAGCTCAAAAACAACATGAATATACTATTTTTTGTTCTTAAAACGTAATATAAAATTCTAGCAGAAAAATAAAGAAATATCAATATATTAAAAGGTCATATCGATGTAAAGAATGTGGAAATATTCAGTTTTATATTATGATATTAATTCTCAAAATCATGATTTCATAAAAGGACAATTTCAACACTTTTACATTGATAATTGAATCAAAAATAATAATGACGGTAGTTTTCAAATGTAGATTTCCAACTAAAAAGAAAAATTACATGAAGAAAACAAAAAAATTAATTACAAATTTAAGATATTACATTAAAGATAATATAATTAAATCTACAGTTTCTTAGTTAATTTTTAATTTTTTTATAAAATATTTTAAAATTTTCACAACATTATATATACAATTTGAGTGGGTATAATGGTTAAGAACATGTGTTTCCTCCTAAGAGATTACACGTTCAAATCCAAAGGGGATAGG
>SNQJ01S0152195.1:2628-22955 GCA_010110895.2 Picea sitchensis | reverse complement strand
GCGGGGGACCGTCCCGTGATTTCGTTTGGGAGATCCCCTCTCTGACTACTTCTTATTGTGGTGAAGTGACGGGCTGACCTTGGAAGCTAGGCTGGGGACTCGTAGCCCCAGTATCTTGAGCACCGGGCAGTTATTTGGTAGAACTAGAAGTTGAGACACACATTTAGTTAGGGGGTGGGAATCTAAAATACTTAAGAAAGAACATTAGTTGCATAGATCACATTGTGTATGTTTGGGAAGTAGATGTATTGATAGGCCAACACACGTGTGATAATCTCATTGCTTCACTTATCTATTTGCAACTAATTGTCTTTATCTTTCATGTGATTATTTGTTTATCATTGATATATCTTGTTGATCAAATATTGTTGTGGTGTGGATAAAGTGAGTGGTTGAGTATCCCACTTGGGGAGGCATCACTTGCTTTCATCCTTGAGTGCTTGAGTGGTTAGTTGCCAGTGAAGGCAGTCCAAGTGGAGTAAGTGCCACTTGGAGCATGCTTGGCCCTAGGGTGTGATTTGTTTATATCTTTTGTATATCTTGTACATTTGTGTTTATTTGATGTATCTTGGTAAATAATTTGTAAATCTTGTATAAGCTTTCTAACACTTAATCATTCTTGTTGTAAAATTCTAATCTTGGTTTGGGGTAGTCTAGTTGATTTGATTGTAATACTTCTTGTAATTGAACCACCCCAAAACGTAGTTGACCCCTTGCCCAACCTTAGGCACTAGTCTTTAGTTGACTTAGGGAAAGGGCTGCCTTACATTTAATATAGGCACTAGTGCAGCGTGTGGTTGACTTGGGAAGAACATACACATTTAGATTTGAACTTGCATTGTTGTTTGTCATCCTAGGCTAGTTTTTCTCCCTTAGCCTCTAATCAGGTGAAACTAACTCCCTAGACATTTTAGCAAAATTCATTTAGTAACTAGGGACAACTTTACTTGGCTACCCTAGGAGTAAGCCTAGGCGGAAGAAGTTTCAGTCAAGGTGGCAGTGTGTGAAATTTGAAACTTAGACATTGTGTCTCAGGGGGCACACTAAGTGATGGGACTTAACTCCGCGTTAAAGTGTGCATGGGGCGGCAAGCGAGGGGCAAGGCTTTCTCAAACCCTAAAACCAAACCCTAGGTGTAAAATAAATTAGGCCTAGGGCCTTCTTCAATTTATGTTCAAAGCTAACTTAAGAAAAGAGAAAATCTAGTGTAGCTAGCTGGAAATAATCCTTCTCTAATCCAATGGCTATCAAGCTTTTACCATGGGGACAGCAAGCCACAACCCACTTGTGTGTTGGCTCCCTGAGTTTAAAGATTAAGCAAATATTAACAATGTAATAGCCACAAATTAAAGCAATTCTACTTACAACCATTCAACAAAGAAGGTACATTTTGCATGCAAAACTTACTTATAAATTCATGAAGAGCATAATCAAACCCTGGTTGTAACCTTCCAATGGTGAAAGCACCGTACATGCCAAAGATGATCCTCCTCAATTGTAGCGCCTCAACTCCAATAGACAAAAATAACCAAGACAAGGCTAAGAGCAAGTCTCTCACAAAGAGTAAGTTATGTTATGTTCAAATGAGATTAAAGCGTCCTCAATATATGTAGTCTCTATGACCTTTACAATTAACAATTCGTTATTTAAAAGCGGTAGAATAGAAATTTTGACTTACTGATATTCAATTATTTGTCACATTACATGCTAAAATGCCAAAGTGAAAGACTAAAAATGGAGGCGGTCGGGGCCAGAGCCGTTGGCCCCTTCGAGGGGCATAATCATCATCAACAAACCCGGTGTTGGCCCCTCTGGGGCTCACGCAACCTGCCATGTGTGCCGACAAGCCCGGCCTGCGCCATGCACTCCAAAAGCACGTCCGGCTAGTCACGGGTGGCATCCCTATCCATCAGGGCCATGCGTCCCATCAGTGATCCCCCATAGGTCAATCTCGCCAAAACATCCACGATGAGAGCGTCCCTCTTCTTCTCCATGCAAGGGATAATCACAACTCTGTCAGCCTCTGCCATCCCGGCAACCATCCGATGGGCTCACCGACCCCTATGGAGGTCCGACTAATCATCTCCCCATGTGCCTTAGATCCTCTGCGGTACCTGTCCGTTGGGCATGGTCCGCACATCAAAGACTACACCCTCAATGGGCTCCAGCCAGGTCCTAGACATCGTAGTAATGTAAATCATATCTCATCATTAAAATTATCAAACATATGCATGAAATCCCTAACAAATCATCTAAGAGCTCAAAGGCAATTACGGATCTACTATACAAAGCTAAAGAATATGAAGACAACCTATTGGGCCAATACCCACAAGCGATGGAAAGAAGTTTCTCGGGGATTATTCAAAATAACCATGTGTAATGAGGTGATATGGTTTAGGGATGTCAGTCATCGTCGGACCAAAGTACAGTGTTGTATGCGTGGGTGCCTTTGCTTAGGAGGCAAGGCTATTGCAATCATGGATTACATTTTTCCAAGCGTTTTTTTCCTTATCTTTCTTTTTTATTGCTTTTTACTACAAGAACTGACGAAGAGGACACTACCTTAGCTTGGTGGCCGGTGACAATTACCACTAGTATCTTATTGATGAGAAGGTTGGCTGTTGATGAGACCCCCTTTCCTTTGGCCATGCAACCAAGGTCACCGCCACAGTTTGTTGACCCGGATAATTTGGCAATGTCATGCTTGCTAAATACCACTTATGAACATAATGGGGCGACTCATGATGAGACCTCCCACCCTCTCGGTTAGGTCTTGCATTTATTAATTTTAACATTTTCTTAGGGTCCCTTGGTTTTCTTCCCGAGAGGCTTTTTATTGCCTTCGGGGGATCCCAGGTGAAGCATCTCTAGGTTTTCATTTCCTGGCTTTTATCTTTTTTACCGGTTGCTTTTTACCTCTGGGCCTTTAGCCCCTTCTTCCCACAAAGACAAGATGTACCTGGAAGGTCATCCTAATGCTTGGAACTAGGGGAGTGGGACAGATGGCTGAGGGGTATAAGATGAAAAAGTGATAAGATGGAAGGAGGGGCGATAAAATACTTGCAAATCCCCTTGGTGGCTAGCCAAAACCCATGAATCTGAGAAGCTTGCTAAGTTGCCCCATCAGTCCCCCCAACAATGGTCAAGTGGGATTGGTTTTAAGATCCAGGTCCATAGGAAATGAAAACCTAATGCATATATAGGAAGGGTATAACGATCAAATGTGTACATACCATGATACCTCAGGACCAATTACCTCATGAACCAAGAGCCCTCTACGATGCGAGCCAGTGGCGGTAGTGATGGAAGAGTACACTTTTCTTTGGCGGACAAAATTTGGTGAGAAGAACATGGGCCCTCTAGGAATTGTACTCAAGTCCTCACTCGGTACTCCATGTCTAGGACCATGTGGAGCCTCGAGACATGATCTCCTAGTTATCTAGATATGGGGATAACATATCATGTCTCGAGGACATGTGCTAACTATAGAGGCATGAGAACCTCAACAATCTAAAGTGAACTGTGACCTGTGACACTCGACAAAAGGCAGCCAGTGACAAAGGTGGTGGTATTACTTACCCAAGTATTAAGAAATAATAGCATGTGCCTAGTAAATGTGCATATAAAGGCAATCATAAATGTAAATACAAACAAGATACTTACGTACTTACCTGGCACGTACATGTTGGTGTGATCAAACAACCAATGAAGCCAATCTATCAACGCTCCACATTCACTGCCTTTGTGCTTCATCATAAACCAAAGCAGGTGATACATCAAGCACAAAATGTCATGAGTTAGAATATACATCCTTATCATCGAAAATGTCAGAATCTAACTCATGGTGGTGGGAGGGATAAAATCTTATGAAGTCCATCTCAGAAAAAAGCACTCAATCCTATCCAAAGAAAGGGTCATGAAAGATACAAAAAGGTTGGAAAAGCAGGACTCAAAGGACTCGTAAGCTGGTTACCTAGGACACCCTCAAGCTCGAGTCAAGGAAAGAATCGATAAAGAAAAGGTAGATGACCAGACAAACCTACCAAAGGAGGGTTGGCTTGATTGATAACATTACCCAACCAACCTTGAAATCTAGGGTTTGCAGGGAGAAACTCAACATAAAAAGGTATTTCCCAACTATACCCTGAATGAAAAGCAAGGCAAAGAGATAAACGGTGGTTGGGATGAAAGTCATGAGAAACCTTCCTCGGGAAAACGATGTGTTATTACTTGTATCAAAATCGAGCATACTTGATGGTTGGAAATCATCTTCATCAATAGGGTCCAAGTGCTTATCAAGGTATTCATCAAACATCTCAAGGTAAAACGGCCGACAAACATCGAAGAAAGAGGTACTAGGTCATCCTTGGTGTTTTGAAAGGTACAAGTAGAAACTTCATCTCCTTGTTGCCATTGTTGGTCAAGAGTAATCTGTTGTGACAACTATAAGGGCAACGTGGAATAACTCGATGTCATAGATGGGATCTAGGTCATAACCAACTACATCCACCCTCGTCTTCCAACATGTATGAACTCATCAATAGTATCAACAATGTCACTATCTATGTCGCATGCGAGGAGTTTGTAAGACTTAAAATCATCCTCCTCCTTTTTCATCCACAAGGTAAAATATCATCAAAATTTAGGAGTGGGAGGTAACTCAACATTTCTTCTTGTCACGGTGCCAGGGACCGGGTAATGCTTCATCGTGTGTCATTATTTAGATCCTCATGGGTATGCTTTATCTTCAATTTCCATGACAAAGGGACTTCTACTCCGTCCAAGGCTTCCATTTCCTCTTCTTCTTTTTAATCAAGTAACACAGTATCATTAGAGGTACAGTGTGGAAAATAACCTCATCTTCACTTTGCTATGTCTGAGGAGAAGTAGGTTCTTGCATGACTTCCTCGGTGGGAGGAACGCAGTGGACACTTCATCATTTTGTTCAAGTTCTTGCTCCTCAATCACTTTCTCATTCTGCAGGTTGAAAACGATACCCCCTCTTGAGTATCTTCAAAGTTTCCATGGGAGACCGGTTTATCAAGTTGAGAATGTCCATGGCATTGGCTCTGGTCACGGAGAGATTCTTTTCAATTTGGATGTAGCCATGTGTGAGCTTCTGTAAGTGTTTTTGGATTCTTCTACTTAGAAGGAAGCTCAAAATCACGAAATCCATTAGCATAGAGGTAGACAAGATATTTATCTTCAGGACGATGGCTTTGTGGAATCTGGCAAAGTAATCTCTCGACCCTAAACCCAAAAACTTTGACAATCTCAGACTATACTTGTCTTATGCCTTCAAGCTCTTTTCGGCCAATGATTGTATAGCTTCTATTTTCATGGTCCACTTGCAAGAAAAACTTCTTCAAATTGTTCCATGAAGTAGTGATGTGGTGGAAGATTCTCGATACCATCTTGGCCTCTCCATGGAGGAGGAAGAAAAGTTTCATCACCGTCCTTAGCCTACAAATTAAAATTGATAGGAAAGTTTTCAAAGAATTTCCAAAATCTTATCATGTGAGATTGGGACATTCTCCATTGATGCACCCGACAAATCGAGGAGAAAAGTCTCGAGCGAGGGAGGCATTTTCACGGGATATCGAGTTTCACTCATATCCTAAAGGTCTATAGCTTCGGGGTCCCATTGTAGAGTCATTGTTGGCTTAGGTCATTAGTCAGGTAAACAAATAGTTTCTGAAACTACCAAAGAATAGGGGGAAAAGGTAATCGAGTAGCCGGGTAAGCTTACAAGAAGGCTTCTAAAGAAAGGCTTACAAAGGTTTGTCGTTGAGGTGGGGCTTCAGGTGTTCCCACGGCTTGGCAGTAAAATGTTATCATGCGGTTGTAGGAAAGGTTTAGGTAGCAAAAGCGAGTCAAGACTTCAGTGTAGCGGAACTTCCACCACTTGTCACCTTTCGATGGGGAGCTCTTTTCTGTGGGGTGGCTAATCCCAAGGGAAAAGTCCCTAGTAATGCAGGGTTAGGAGAAGGATCAAGCTTTAAGGCTTCAAAGGGTAAGGATAGGCTTCCTTCACAGGTTACTACCAATATGATAGTCAAGGAGAATATCTTCCTTGAGCTTTTGTTCTTGAGACAAGACAAAACAAAGCTAGAAAATGTAACTGCAGTAGGTTAGTACTTCACAATATCAATGACTATCCTTAGCATATGAGCATTAATAGATGTAATTATTGAAGTCAATGGTGCAATAAAAACTTATATTGATGTCACTTCTTCCAATGGCTACAAAGACATTCATTGATGTATGAAATCACAATCTTGAATTATCACAATACAATAGATATCATAAATCTGCTCATATGAATAATGTTGCTGCGTCACAATTAATTAGGTAGCGTCAACCCTAATATTAGAGTCAATTTGGAGGGCAAAAAAGTGAACGTTTTTGAACAATAAGCCAAGGAAAGCAATCTACACTTTAATACCAACCAAATCACATAGTTTTAAACTCAAATCAAGGTCAAAAAGAGACTCGACGTCACAAATAATGTTGCTGATGCAAAGGTGGCGTCCGATACAGAGATCAAAGTTATTTTGAAAGGCAAAGAGCAAAGCGTTTTATCAAACAAGCTTATGGATGTGATTAATAACTCAAGTCTATCAAATGAGGTGACAAAATTTCAAAGCGTTTAAACCAAGCTAGGGTTTTAGGCAGGGTATAGCGTCACCCTATATTATTCTTAGTTTAGGAGTTAGGGTTAGTAGTCAAAGAGGTGGACGACAAACCAGCCAATGAAAATGCTTGAAACCTCTATGGCTACAAAGAGATGGAGTCGGCCACAACTTTAGTCCAAACACAAGTCTAAAATAGGCAGAACATCATCATAAGTTAGGGTTAGTTCTAGGCATGGAGTTGGATTAGGTTTTCAAATAAAAGGTTTGAAAGGGTTGTTTAAGCACAATAAAACTTCAACGTTTTGTTCTAAGACTAGTGCCTTGGGTAAATGGAGTCCAAATGGAGCAAGACCAATGGCTTGGAAGGATTTAAACCTAAGGACTAGAAGGTTAGGTTTAATGGATGCTTCTTATGCTTGAGACCCGCAAATCAAAACCCTAAGGGGAGGCTCATTCCAGTGGTGCTTAGCTAAAGCTAGGCCTCATGCTCCTCCTCTTTCCTTAAGACTCTTTAGCAAAACGGCTAGCTAATAAACACAAAATCTATGGTAGAAAGTGTTGCTTGGGACAAGGCTTTTCAAACCCTAGAAGCAAACCCTAGGTTAATAAAATAAATTAGGCCTAGGGGCGCCTTCTTTTCTTCAATTTATGTTCAAAGCTAACTCATAAAAGAGAATGGCTAGTGTAGCTATGAAACAGGCTAAACCTTCTCCAATCAATGGCTATCAAGCTTTTACCATGGGAAATGAAGTCACAACCTACTTGTGTGTTGATGTTGGCTCCCTAGGGTTTTAAAAGATTAAAGCAAAATATTAACAAATGTAACCATACAAGTAAGCAATTCTACTTACAACCATTCAACAAAGAAGTATTGTACAAAGTGCCCACAAATTCATGAAAGGCATAATCAAGCCCTAGTTGTGGCTGCAGCTGATGGTAAAAGCATAAATCCTACGTACCCAGAGACCAGTCCTCAAAGGTGGCTAACTCCAAAGACCAAAATATGAGACAAGGAGCCCCAGAGCAAGGTCTCTCACAGAAATTAAGTTATGTTATGTTCAAATGAGGTGGCGATCCTCGATATATGATCTCTATGACCTTTAATTAACAATTAGGTTATTAAAAAACAGCCAAATGATGAGCTTTACATTATTCAATTATTTGTCAAATTACATGCCTAAAAATTTCAAGAAATTGAGCTAAAGAGGCGTCCGGGCCTATGGGAGACGTTGGTAGCCTAGGGGCATAATCATCATCTAGCAAACCCGGACGTTGGCCCCTCTGGGGCTCGAGAAAAACCTGCTATGTGTGCCAAAACAAGCCCGGCCTAGCATATGCACTCCCAAGCGTCCGACTAGTCACGGGTGGCGTCCTATCCATCGGAGCCATGGATCCCATCGACGAGAGTGATCCCCATAGGTCATTCTCTGCCAAAGCATCCCTGATGAGGCGTCCCTCTTCTTCTTCATGGGGGGCTCGTCCACCTTTCACGTCACGCCTCATCCAGCCATCGATGGGCTCACCCATTATGGAGATCAGAACTAATCATCTCCCCATGTGCAGATCCTCACGGTACACATCCAGAGTGGGCATGGTCCACACACATCGAACTCGCCCTCCATGGGCTCATCGATCCCAGACATCATAGCAATGTAAATCATATCTCATCATTAAAATTATCAAACATATGCATGAAATCCACGACAAAATCATCTAAGAGCTCAAAGGAACCCATTACACGGATCTACTATACAAAGCTAAAACCAACAAGACAACCTATTGGGCCAATACCCACAAAAGCGATGGAAAGTTTCTTCAAAGGGATTATTCAAGCCATGTGTAATGAGGGTGATATGGTTTAGGGATGTCAGGTCATGAGTCCCGGACCAAAGTGGTGTTGTCTGTGGGTGCCTTGGGAAGCGAGTTGTATCGTCATGGATGCATTTTTCAAACCCGTTTTGCCTTATCTTTCTTTACTTACAAGCTCGGCGAGAGGACACTGACTTAGCTTGGTGGCCAGAGCTGATGGCGTTACCCACTAGTATCTTGAAATGAGAAGGTGGCTTTCGTGATGAGACCCCCTTTCCCTTTAGCCATGCAACCAAGGTCTTGCCTAGTTTGAGTGACGGATAGGTGGCAATGTCCATCTTACTAAATACCTATGAACATAATGGGCCGACCTAAGTAGAGACCTCCCATCCCCTCGGTTAGGTCTTGCATTTATTAATTTTTATCATTTTATTAGGGTCCCTTAGTTTCTTATCGAGGCTTTTTACCTTCCTCGGGGATCCCAAGCGAAGCATCTCTAGTTTCATTTCCCTATGGCTTTTATCTTTTACCATTTGCTACGTCTAGGCCTTTGGCTCCTTCTTCCCACCAGAGACAAGATGTACCTTGGGAAGGAGTCATCCTAATGGCCGTACTAGGGGAGTGGGATGGATGGCGGGGTATAAGATGAAAAAGTGATAAGATGGAGGGGACAGGACTGATGGGTCCGCAAAATCCCCTTGGTGGCTAACCGAAACCCCTGAATCTAGAGCTTGCTAAGTTGCCCCATCAGTCCACTAACAATGAGGTCCAAGAGTGGATTGGTGTAAGATCCAAGCGGTCCTCCAGAAATAGAAAACCCTAAAATACATATATAAAGAGGTTATAATGATGAAATACAGTACATACCATGATACCTCGGGACCAATTACCTCATGGAGCAAAAGGCCTCTCTGATGCAAGTCCAGTGGGGTAATTTGATGGAAAGGCTGCCCCTACTGTGAGGACAAAGGCTAGAAGTAGAAAAGGTGGGCCCTCAAGGGTCATGCTCAGGTCACTCCTGCTCGGTACTCCATGTGGGACCATGTGTGGACTCGAGACATGATCTCCTAGTTATCCTAGATATCAGGGATAACATTACCCATGAGGAAGAGTTAATGGAATCAACCAGTAAAAACATCATGAATATTCTAAAGAAGGTTGTGAAGAAAATGAAATTAGGGATAGCAAAATAGAAGTATCTTGATTATGGGAAACCGAATAGCGACAAAACCTCCGGGGAAAATTTCCTTTTGAGTTTGGGATATTGACTAGAAACAAAAATTCTGTGAACCTCGATTCTATCCCTGCTTAGTTTAGCTCAACGATACACTCTGGAATCTGAGAAGCAATCCAAGGAAGGATCAATGAGCTAATAGAGCTAGATGAGGCCAGGAGGAGTGCTTTTGGTCAGATGGAAAGAAATTAGCAAAAGATAAAAAACACCTTTGACAATAAAGCCAAGGAAAGAAACTTAGGTGGAAGGAGATCTCGTATTGCTATGGGATAAGAGAAGAGAAACACAGGTATGCACAAAAAGTTCGACAGTTTATGGATAGGTCCTTATAGAATCATGAGTTGTGCAAGTACAAACTCTTTCAACCTAGAAACAATCGAGGGAGAAATTACAGAGAGTACCGATGGCAACATATGTGTACCCAGCGACTTGATGAGTACAGTGTGAGCATTTCCTTTTCGTGTATTATATCATTTGCATTTAGGTATTGGTTGCTTTCACATTTGCATCTATTTGTGTTTTCTCTCTCTCTCTCTCTCTCTCTACTCTCTCTCTCTCTCTCTCTCTCTATATATATATATATATACATGTATGCTAGGGTGGCATTACTACTGAATTTTATTCTCTTGATACTTCTGTCGAAGTTGAAGCGGTCTGCCGGGGTTATGCGGAGATCGGGTTTCTATCATCGCTCCGCGGTGAGCACTGTCCAAGTTGGAGCTAGATGTTATCCCCACTTTGGGATAACTGGTAGATCATGTCTCGAGGCCCAAAAGTCCTAGATATGGAGTGTGAGGCCCGAGGGATTGACCTGAGCATGGCCTTGGAGATCTCGTACTGCTATTGGATAAGAGATTGAAACTTCATTTGGGGGAGATCTAAAATGCTGGCGGACTAAAGAGAGAGAGAAACTTGGTAGCCGCACAAAAGTTTGGCCAGGTTTGAATGACCCTTATGGAATCATGAGTTGTCTTGCAGTGAACTCTCAATCTAGGAATACATATAGGGAGGGCCACAGTGAGATGAAGCTCTTTGTATCAAGCGTTATTACCCATGTGACACGATGAGTACATGTAAAGTAGGCATTTTGCACTTGTGTATTATATCATTTGCATTTGCATGTTAGTTTGCTTTTCACATTTGCATCTATTGATTGTTTTCTCTCTCTCTCTCTCTCTCTCTCTCTCTCTCTCTCTATATATATATATATATATATATATATATATATATATGTATCTTTGGGGTGGCATTACCACCCGCAATTTTATTCACCGATACTTCTAACTATCAAGATTAGTGGAGTGTAGGTTATGCGAGTTGGAGCAGATGTTATCCCCAGTTTAGGGATAACTAGGAGATCATGTCTCGAGGGCCACGGGTCCACAGATATGGAGTCGCAGGAAGCGGGATTGACTTTAGCATGGCCCCTGAGGGCCCACCTTTTTCTTTCATTGTCTTTGTCTTGTCAACAATAGTAGCATCCATCCCACGATCAACTTGGTCCCTATATCGGAGAGGTTCTTGCTCCATGGGGTAATTAGTCCGGGTATCATGGTATGTGTCACTTTTGATCATTGAAACCTTTGAATATATGCGTCTGATTCTTTTTATCTCTAACAGCTGCTTGGATCTTACATTTGCCTACTTATTTATGTTTTGGGGGATTGACGAGGTGCCCTAGCAGGCACATGTGTTTGCGTAGACATCAAATCTCTATGCCAGTGCAGTCTCAGTGTGGGGTTTCACCGCGAGCCAACCTTCTCATCTCTGCCAAAGTACTTGTGGGTAGCAGCCATTTCGGGTCACCATGCCAGTGATTGTCCCCTAATTAGTTCTTGAACAAAAAGCAAATAAAGAATAAAGAATAAAGGCAAGAATGGGCTTGGAAAAAATGCATCCATAGCTTGAGGGACAGCATTACCTTCTACAAAGAGCACCCGCAGTGTATCTTGCACCCCTTGGCCATCATTGCACCCACATGCTTGGACATCCCCGACCACACCACCCACTTACATGGCTTGGAGAGGGATCTTTACAGGAACTTTGATTTTCTTGTGGACACTGTGATAGGACGCCTTATCTTTTTTCCCCAAACATGTGACCTTGGAAGCGTAGCGTCTTTGAGCTGTGGTACATTATTGGGGTTTTATGCATGTGTTTAATAATATTAATGATGAAATGTGATTGACATTGCCATGATCCACATGGAGCCCATGGAGAGAGGCGTAGCCTTTGATAATGTAGGACCATGCGACGGACGAGGTACCATTTTGGACCGGATACACGTAGGAGATGATGGATTCGGACCTCGTAGGTGAAGATCCCATCAGGATGGATCTTTGAGACCCATATGGGAAGGCAGAGATAGAGATGGATGGTGTGCATGGAGAAGAAGGCGTTCGCCTTCTACAAAGGCACCCACAGGTAACATCTTTGCACCCTTGGCCATCATTGCACCCACATGCTTGGACATCCCCTGACCACACCACCCACTTACATGGCTTGGAAGAGGTCTTTCTGGGAACTTTGATTTTCTTGTGGACACTAGCCCAATAGGACGCCTTATCTTTTTCCCCAAACATGTATTGTAGGCTTGTGTAACGTCTTTGAGCTATTGACTGACGTATTAGGGTTTTTATGCATGTGTTTAATAATATTAATGATGAAATGTGATTGACATTGCCATGATCCCTGTGACTGATGAGCCCATGGAGGGCGTAGCCTTTGATGTGTAGGACCATACCTGACGGACAGGTACCATTTGGACCGATACACATGGGGAGATGATTAGTTCGGACCTCCATGGGGCTGAAGATCCCATCAGATGGATGCTGAGACCCCACCATGGGGCAGAGACGAGATAGAGATGGATCGGTGTATTGCATCGGAGAAGAAGAAGACGTTCCACGAGGCACCCCGACAGAGCTTGACCTAGGGGGATTTTCCCTTTTTCTGTGGAACGGTGGCCTTGGAAGGCCTAGGACATCACCCATGATAGCCATGATGTCATCCAATAGTATGGACGTTTTGGGAGGTAGACTGGGCAGTATTGGCACATGTGGCGGGTTGGAGAAGCCCAAGGAGGGCTAACGTTTTACTCCAGGATGCCCCATTTGCCCTAGAAGGGGCTAACGCCTCCCTTAGAGGGGATTCTTATCTCTTTATAGTTCAATTAGGGTTTTAATTTGACAATTTAATGTAAAACAATATGGTTTTGATAATTTGGCCTTGTCGGCCTTTTACCTGACCTAAAATGTAAAATTAGGTCAAGGTTTTGTATAAATGAAAGATTTTCACCCTCATTTTTTTAGGACAACTAACTCACTCATTCGGTAGGTTTGAAATTGGTGCCCTATCTTGGGTTATTGGATAATTTGGTGATGCGCAGTTGTTGAAGGAAGGCTATTTTGGCATATTTTGGTTTCTCTCTTGAAGGAAGGTGTTACAACTAGGGTTTGCACATTTATTTCTTGGTGAATTGTAAGTATTTTTCTGCAACACTTCTTGAATGAATGGTTGTAGTTTAATTTCTTGCATCTATTTATGATAATTGCTGAACAAAAACCCTAGGTGACAAGCACACACGTAGGTCCTTGTCTCATGTCCCCTAATAGAGAGATTTTCAGCCATTGATAGAGAAAAGAGAGCCTAGCCATAGCTACACCCTCTTCTTCTCTTCATTTATTGCTAGGTGTACTATTTTTGAAGCCAAGAAGAGTGAGACGTCCCTGGCCGAGGTTTACTACACTAGGGCCGTACTCTTTCTAGGGTTTGTTTAAAGGCCTTGCTGTAGCAACACCTCCCTCTTCAAACCCTCTTGTTTTGGTAGCCGTTTGCCGGGAAGGAGGAGAGAGCACGGGGCCTTGGTTTAGCAACACCGGAGTGAGCCTCTCTCCCCTAGGGTTCCGATTTTGAGGGCCTGCTTTAGCAACAACTCAAAACTTTTCCCTCTAGTCCTTGAAATCTTACCTCCTTCAACCTGTGCGTCCTTCACTTATGACTCCATTAAACCCTAAGGCACTGATCTAGAAGTCCTCCAACGTTGAAGTGAAATTGGTCGGACAACTCTCAAACCCTTTGAAATGTTAAACCTTAACTACACTAACCCTAGCTCTAGCTAACCCTACTAACCCTAGTTGCTGACGTCATCACTGGTTATTACATCTTTATTGCAGCAACGTTTTGTCTTTTGAGCAATTGAATGGTGATTTAGGCATAAGTTAATTGAAGTGTTGGTTTATTTCATTGAATGCCACATTATTTTAATAATTATTGATGAAGTGATATGATTTTTATTGTTATTGATAAACATTGACTTTGTCAATATTTATATTCAAATTGCTTATAAGTTCATCAGATAGTTCTTGATTGATATGAAGTACTAACCCATTGAAATAGCTTGCACGTATCAGTTTGCTGTTGTCTTGTTCCGGGCAGGTACACTTCTTTGTATTTTACTTTATTATTAAACTGTTTATCCTGGAACATCTGATTGGTGGTGATCTGTGAAGGGGGGAAACTTATCTTTATCCTATCAACCTTTGCCTCTTCAAAATGCCAGGTCATTGGGGACGTCTCCCCTGAGCCTAACCTCCCTAAAGAGAAAGAATCTCCCCATCGTGGTGACATTGGGTGGGATAGGTTCCTGTTACACCAGTTTGGCCTTCCATCTCATAGCCTTTTATCCTAGCTACAAACTGTGCTATAACATTTTGGCGTCGTTACCGGGGAGACTGAGTCAATTCTCCTCAAACGACAAACCTTTTTGGTAACCCTTGCCTCAGAACCTTTTCTTACAAGCTTACTTGGCGACTCCACTAAGGTGTTTTCCCTTTCTTTGATAGTTTCAAGTAAATTATCTGGCGACTCCACCGATGATGACCCGTAGTGGGCGTCAGTACTCAAACCCCTCTGCTGTGGCAATTATCGTCCCTACAAGCACTGCCCCTCCACCTGATCCACAAAAGTGGTCTCATCCAGAGACTTTCAGTTATTTTGATCTAAGTAACATCTAGAGCGGTTTGCATGATTTACCAAAGAATGCCAATTCTTGGTTACCCCTCTTCTCAGGGAAAGAGGTTTCCGGTGACTCCCATTGGACTCATTTCTGTGATAGTTAAGAATTTCATCAAACCAGTCAAGAACATCCCGATGTCTTCATGGAGGCTTTTTGCAAGCTCCCTTGTGGAGGATGCCAAGACTTGGATTGATGCTCTCCCAAGGAGAGCCATAAAAACTCCTCAAGAATTGGAAAGAGCTTTCAAAATAAGATGGTACAACCATGAACACACACAAGACTTGTTTTCTCAGTACATTGATATCTGCAAAGGTTCCTGTGAGGACGTTAGGGATTTCAGTGATAGGTTCAACCTTCTCCTTAAATGAGTCCGGCCAAAACTCAATTCAGAAGAAGTCATCCTGGAACACTACTTGAATTCTTTGGAGAGTGTCTTGCAATTTACCCTCAGGGACCGGTCACCCTCAACTCTGGAAGAGGCACAAGATTTAGCCTATCAAATTGAGAGGAACCTTGAATTCGAAGAATACATCTGTCAGGTCAACCTCTCATGCGATAATGACCTTTGGAACACCTGTGAGGCTTTGGTCGCTGAACCTAAACCCTTGGATGCTTTTGAAGTTGAACCCACCCCTCCAAAAAGGAAATGGAGT
The DNA here is from genome assembly GCA_010110895.2 of Picea sitchensis. Lineage (NCBI taxonomy): Eukaryota > Viridiplantae > Streptophyta > Pinopsida > Pinales > Pinaceae > Picea > Picea sitchensis. The sequence goes on along the minus strand of SNQJ01S0152195.1, from coordinate 7,607 downwards.
TTTTCCCATGCCAATGTGCATGATATCTTTTTTTAGGAAAATCCTACATAACCTGAACCTTGCCAGGATAAGGAGGGGGAAATCAAAATACCACTACCTCAGACCTTTGAGCGTTGCCTTCTCGAAGAAGCCCCTCTCTTTATCCACCAAGTAGACAACTTCAGTTTGAAACAGGGTGATGTCACACCCTTCTATGTCACTCTCCAAGTCAACAACGCCCTCCTCCATAACTGTGTCTTGCATCCAAATGCTTCAATCAACATCATCATAGAGGAAACCATGCAACAGTTGGGTTTAACCCTCTCACAATCAAACGCCGGAGGTGGTTTTGCAAGAGGAGTCATTAAGGAGCTAGAAGTTGCCTTTGACTCTTGCCCCAGTGCCCCATTCTTTCTAGATGTGATGGTTGTGGACGCTGTGAGCAGTTGGGGTATCATTCTCCACAAAGACCTCATAAAACACTTGGCCGGGAGTTTTCAAGAAAAAGAGTCTAAAGCAATCATCCCTCACCTCGAAGGAGGATTCTTCACTATCCACAGAGAACCCTTCATGGGTTCCCTAGTTGAAACCATTGATGAGGCAAGCGACCAACTCTTATGCATTGACAGTGACGTAAGCAATTAGTTTGTCCAGGAAGGAAGCCTAGATTTTGACACCGTTGAGGAGTCTGAAGGAATTTGGACCTTGGAGTTTGATGGATCTCACTCGAGCTCTGGGCCAGGCGGTGGAATTGTCTTGACAATCCCTTCCGGTGAAACCTTTTACCATTCCTATAGGCTGGAATACCACTGCACCAATAACATTGCCGAGTATGAGGCTTTGATCCTAGGGATCAAGTTAGCAATTGACAAAGGTGTTGTGCACCTAAGGGCAAAGGGAGACTCAGACCTGATTGTATCACAAATGATGAAATTTGCCACTAAAAATGAGAAGTTGAGGAAGTACCGAGACCTGGCTCAATCCCTTTCAAAATCCTTCAAAATAGTGTCACTTGAAGCCATTCCTCGAAAAGAAAACCACATGGCAAACGCCTTGGCTGTTTCTGCTTCCACTTTACAACATTGTGAGGGACTTCTTCGTGACTTTTGAAAAATGGAGGTCCTCTTTAGACCTTTTGTCCCTAATAATTTGAAATATTGGCACGTTTTTTAAGACGACGACCAAATCATCAGGTTCATGGAAAACAAGAAGGAATTCACCGATTCACAAATTAGTTTTCTAGTTGACTCCATGAACCTAGAAGTTATAAACCTTCAAAGCAATACCTTGCCGAAAGGTTGTGTTCCCCTGGAAAACCTCTTTGATAGGCATGATGTTTTCAAAGGGAAAAGACCCAACAAACAAGCYGACGAAGCCCTAGAATTCAATATCGGTACAGAAATATACCCAAGAATGATCAAAATAGGTAAAGGCACCACCCGAAAGGAAATGATAGAGATCCTAGCACTTGTCAGTGAATTCAAGGACACCTTTGCCTGGAACTATGATGATTTAAAGGCCTATAGGGGGGACGCCATCCAACACGCTATACCTTTGGTTGAAGGAGCCAAACCTTTCCGACAAAAGCTAAGACACATCAATCCAAAGTTAACAAACCAAATACAGAAGGAACTCCAGAAGATGGTTGATGCTGGTATCATAACCCCTATCAGATATTCCTCTTGGATGTCAAATTTGGTAGTGGTCCGAAAAAAGACTGGTGACATACGCCTGTGTGTTGATTTCCGCAACCTTAACCAATTGTCTTTGAAAGACAATTACCCTCTCCCAAACATGGAACATTTGCTCCAAAGAGTTACAGGGGCAGGTATGATGTCTATGCTGGATGGGTTTTCGGGATACAACCAGGTGCTGCTCAAAAGAGAAGACCAGCTCAAAACGACATTTACTACACCGTGGGGAACCTTTATGTACTTAAGAATGCCTTTTGATCTTATGAATGCCGGTGCTTCTTTTCAGAGAGAAATGAATTTTGCCTTTAGGGACCTCATACAAAAAATCATAGAAATCTACCAGGATGACCTTACAGTTGTGTCCAAGGATAGGAAAGACCATCTCTCACACCTCAGGATTGTTTTTGAGCAATGTAGGAAGTATGGTATCTCACTAAATCCCAAAAAGTCCGTCTTCGGTATCGATGAAGGAAAGTTATTAGGTCATGTGGCCTCATAGGGAGGAGTTTCCATTGACCCTGAAATAATCCAATCAATAAAGGATGTTCGCCCCCCAACCAACAGAAAATCTTTACAATCATTTCTTGGAAAGATCAACTTCTTTCGTAGATTCATACCAAACTTTGCCGAGAGGATAAAACCTTTGATTGCTTTGCTAAAGAAGGATGTTGCTTTCAGGTGGGATGATAAGACCAACAAATCCTTTGAAGATATAAAAGATGCTGTCTCCCAAGCTCCTGTCTTGGTCAGCCCTGATTTTTCACGAGATTTCATAATATTCTCATTTGCATCCCATGACACTATTGTAGGTGTGTTGCCATCCTAATGCACACTTGCAAACGTGAGCTAAGTCCAACTCACTTAGTGTGCCCTCGGAGACAATGTCTAAGTTCCAAGTCCACACTGTCACCTTGACTGGAACTTCTTCCTTCTAGGCTTACTCCTAGGGAAGCCAAGGGGGGTAGTCCCTAGTTACTAAGTTAATTTTAGAGTTAAGTGTTCTNCTCCCTTGGACTTGCCCTCCTAAATAGAAAGAGCTCCCCATCGAGGTGACAGTGGGTGGGGAAGCTCCTGTTAACGCCGGTTTCTACCCTTGACTTAAGCTATTTAACCTTTCCTACAAACCGTGCGATAACAGGTCGGAAGGAATCGACAAAATACTGAACTGTCTCAAGCGGCCACACAAATCCTCTCTAACCCTTGTGCCCTCACTGGCTGAGCTGCGCAATCACTGAACTGGATACCTGTAATGCACTGTGAAATACCTGGATGGTATCTCCGATAGGCTAGGGTGTGTCTTTCAACACTGAAACTGATCAATAGTGGTGGTTTCCTCCAGAAATCCACAAAACAACAAGGAGGTCGATTTCCTCCTCCTCTGGAAACTGTCTCAACATTAAATCATAACATAATTATGAATTAGGTTGCTTTACCTTACCTTTATATCTTCCTGAAACCCTAATTCATTGTTGACCTTTTCTCTCCAAGTGACTTTTACTTTATTTTATTATTCTTTGATTAAATCACTTAATTAATTAATTAACCATTTTACCTCTAAAAAGTGATTTATCCATCCTTATGGCTTCTTTGGCCATTGAAAGTCACTTCTCGTCATCTTATCCTGTAATGCTCTTCCTCCCGATTCTGATGAGCTATTACACTAAGAGGTTTCTCCAAGTAATATGCCCATTATGACCTTCTTAGTGAATTTAATTAAGATATGACGCATAATAACTCAAAATTACGGAAATCGTCGGAATGCAACGGAACCAAAACCAAGTTGTGCTGAATGGATCCTGATGATGAATGATGCAAGTCGGGCCCAATAAAACCCCTCAATATCTCCCGAACTCTCTGTCACCCTTATCTGGCTACTTTGGTAGGCATAACACTCTGTAATGTTATTGTCGACCACCTATTTCGACTAGGGGGTCAACTCCATGTACCATGAAGATATGCACCTGATGGTGCTACCAAGTCAAAGACTTATTGGTTCTACCAGGCAGTTTTGGCCTTCAACACTTCTTTTTGTAATTGGAATTTCCTCTCCCCTACACGGGATAATAATGTAATGGGTCTGCATGGATCATAGTTAGGTTAGTTGCATTAGGACTTCATCATTAGAGGAGTCCCTTTCACTGAGCATTTTTTTCCCTCAGGTTATTAATTTGGCCTAACCAGCCTTATTAATTTCCCTTGAGTTTCTTCACTCCCACAATAAATCCTCCAAAGTGGTGAAAGGCATTCTAATGGTCAAACCCTATGGTATCTAGTGTTTAGGAATATTGTAAATTACCATGCTAGACATCTTCTAGAGTCTTGTGGAATTCCGTTGAGTCTAGATAGTTTTTTTTTTAATTTTTTAAAATTACACAATTAATGGTAATTTTAATTAATTTTTGATAAAAAAATGTAAAAAATAGGTCCTTGGGATTTTGGTAGGGGTATTTGTGCTCAAAAGAAATGAAATGAGACCCTCTACACCCTTGGACCAAGTTTCAGTTCAATTGGACAAGTTTTGCTAGGTGTTTGTCCATGAGGAGTCTCAGTCAGTCTAAGACAACAATTAAATTGATGGACTTGACAAAGTCAAAATTGTCAATTTTTTGTAAAAAGAGCAAATTAATTAGAGAAAGAGTGGGAGAAAGTTCTAAACCTATTCCTAACCTACCTGTTGCCGTCCTAATGCGCACTTGCTAACGTGAGCTAAGTCCAAGTCACTTAGTGTGCCCTCGGAGACACAATGTCTAAGTTCCAAGTCCACACTGTCACCTTGACTGGAACTTCTTCCTTCTAGGCTTACTCCTAGGGAAGCCAAGGGGGGTAGTCCCTAGTTACTAAGTTAATTTTAGAGTTAAGTGTTCTAGGAGTTAGTTTTATTTCGTTATAGGCCAAAGGGGAAAACTAGCCTATGATGACAAGCAGCAATGCAAGTGCAAGGTTAATCTAAATGCAAAGACAACCCTTTCCCTAAGTCAACTAAAGACTAGTGCCTAAGGTTGGGCAATGGGGTCAACTAATGTGTAAGGATGGTTTATTACAACAAGTTTACAAGTTGAAAGAATTAGAAGTACTTACAAACCCCAAGATTAGAAGTACTTACAAAGTGTTACAAGCGTACAACATATACAAGATATACAAAGATATACAAATCAAATACAATATACAACAATGTAAGTGTTCAAAGTTTTCCAAGCATGCCCCAATAGCACTTACTCTATTGGACTGCCTTCACTGGCTACAATCACACAAGCACTCAAGAATCAAGAGAAGTAATGCCTCCCCAAGTGGGATGCTCAAAACTTC
>SNQJ01S0152194.1:22965-40428 GCA_010110895.2 Picea sitchensis | reverse complement strand
ATGTGTGATTTCCCTTTCAGAAGTGTGATTGCATAGTTAGTTTTCTGGGTCAGATAGCAGAGTTGATATGTCAAAAGAACTCCATATCATACTTGCATGTGCCATAATGGAGTAGATAGCTTCTCTATGAAAGACAACCAAAGTGTGTTTTGATTTGCCAGTTTGTTTTGTTTCTAGCATGCATAATCTAGAATAGTTCTATACTCATGACATTCGAATTACCTTTCTTACTGGTGTCTTGTAACTCTGTTGAGTACGAATCCCGGATTGATAATTAATGAGTGCATTATATTACACATATAAGTAGCACAACACTTTGTCTGGCCATAACTTTGTCATCTGGACTCCGTTCAAGGTGGCATTTTCGTTGTTGGAAAGATCCTAACGATATCTTTGACTTGGTGCCATTTTCGATGAGATTTGAGGACTTTTATTTTTTGTCCTTTTGGATCCTCTTGGATCATTCCTTCCCACTAAGAATTTTTTAGACCACCAAAATCCTTATCAATCAACAAATAGGTGAGGTAATTTCTCCCTCACTTTCCCCTTCTTGATCCATCATGATTTTCTTGGATGTTTTCCTTTAAGGCCCACTCGAATATATTCAACATCACCCCTACGTGAAGTCCTTGTCCTTCTATCCAGGATGAAATCTTCCTTCAACTTGTCGAAGTACTCAGGACCAAACTCATCAAATGAAGGTACTAAAACACTCTCCCTTTGATCCATGATCATTAGAGTGCCATAAAGTTTTATGTTCTCTACATTCACAACTAAGTATATCTATATTTATGGTGGTATATCTAGGTAGAAATCATTTGTGCCAATATTTTAATCTAATATGGTGAAGGCTCCATATCGGATGGGCTTGAGATTATTTCCTTGAATCACCCTTAAAACTATATTTGTTTATGTGAATCCATACTTGATCACCTTCTTGGAATTGATGATCTACCCGATGCTTTCCATGCCTTGCCTTATACTGGGTTTGTCTCTTTTCCAACTATTCATGGACTGTCTGGTGTACATGTTGAATCCTCTAGATGAACTTGTGGGATTTGTCTTCATCTCTTTGTTATTTTGATTCAACATATTTCCCAAATGTCAATTCCAAGGGAGTCTTAGGTAGATACCCAAAACATGTCTCAAATGGTGAACTCTAGGTGGAAGAGTGCAAGGCTCGGTTGTATGCATGTTGGACATAGTTCAATTGCTCACCCCAAAGTTTTTACATGGCATAAATATACACATATTTCTAAACCTATCCACTAACACATACAAGTAGTGATGACCCTTCTTAGACACAGGTAACCCCCCTACAAAATCGATTGAGATGCTCTCCCAATGATGAGAAGGAACAAGAAGTGGTGTGTACAACCCCAATTTTCTATTAGTGGGCTTACATGTTGAGCACAACACACACCCCGTTACATATTTGGTTATAATTTATTTCATTCAAGGCCAATAACAAAACCTCTTCATATGTGCTACAGTCTTGACTACCCCAAAATGCCCAGACATTAGAGAAGTGTGAGCTTCCCTGATTACATGCACTCTTTCATTTGTAAGAATATAAAGTTTTCCCATATGGTAGAGTAGTTTATCCTGTAAATACAAATTATCCACCTGCGAACCATGGGTTAGCCTATCATATACATATTTGAAATATTCATCATTATCATACTATTCCATATAATTGACATGAGCTAAGGAAGCATTTTTCAAAACAATAGATGTAGAAATAGGAGGTCGAGAAAGCATATCCACAACTTTGTTGTTTATGTCTTTCTTGTATCTGATAACTATATGGAACTCTTGTAAGAATCCCATCCACTTGTAGTGTCTTGATTGGTACTGTAAGGGTTGGTGATTAGTGTGTATGATCGTTTCCTTCCCCATCAAGTAGTGTTTCCATTTCTTTATGCTTTGTATCAATGCATACAATTCTTTGTCATGTGTAGGATAATTACAAAGAGCCTTAGAAAAAAATTCAGAATGAAAGAAAATGGGATTACGTTGTTGCGTTAGGAATGATCCCATGTCATATGCACTGGAATCGGTCTCAATCTTGAACGCTTATTGTAGGTCAGGTAGAGATAGCATTGGTGCGGTGCTGAATTTTTCCTTCAAAGTGTCAAAGGATTTCTAGTGTCTTCCTCCCCACTGGGAGACCCATTTCACAATAGTTAAGGCATGCAAAGGAGATGAAATATAGGAGAAGTTATAAATGAAATTTCTCTAGTACTGAACTGTCCCTAAGAAGCTCCTAACTCCTGTAGATGATGTTGGCTTAGGTCAATTTATAATAGATTCAAATTTGGAGGGATATATCTTTAGTTGACCACCTCCTACAATATGACCCAAGTAAACCAATGAGGTTTTTCCAAATTCACACTTTGACAATTTTACATACAACTTTCCCCTTTTAAGAACATCCAATACTTTCTTTACATGCATTACATGTTCATCCCAAGTCCTATTGAATACAAAATGTCATATAAGTATACAATCACAAATTCATCTATCAAAGTCCTAAAGACATCATTCGTAAAAAACATGAATGTTGTTGGGGAATTACAAATCCCAAATGGAATTACCATCCATTCAAATAGAAATTGGTTTTTTTTTAATGAAAATATTCCACACGTCGCCTTCTACAATTTTGACTTGGTGGTAGTCGCTCCTCAAATCCAACTTAGTGAAGTACATTAAATTCTTCAACTGATCCAACAAGTCATATAAGCGAGGCAAGGGGTAACAATTCTTCACCATTATTTTGTTTAGTGCACATAAATCCATGCACATCCTCCATGTGCCATCTTTCTTTAGGACCGGTACTATCGAAGATCCACAAGGAGATGAGCTTGCTCTGATGACCCCTCTTTCAAGAAAGGCTTGCACCTGCTTATTAATCTCCTCATTTTCGAGAACATACATCATGTACATGCCAATGTTCGGTAAGGAAACATATTAGTGTAACTATATTTCATGCTGGATCTCCCTCTTGGAAGGCAATCCTTTTGGTTCTTGAAAAGATTCATCATAGTTAGAAATAACATCAATCATTTCATCTTTATGAGAAGGATCAAAATTATCGAAAACATTATATTTATCGATATCTTTTTCCTTCAAAACCATGAGCACAAATTTCTTGCTAGTATTGATGGCTTTCATTATTTTTCCTGCACTAACAAGAGTTAAGTTCTTCATATTGTGAGCTCTAAAAATGTATTCCACACGACCTTTTGTGATATAGTATTTTTTTTTCATGTCGAAAGAAGATATCATTCATATCATACAAATATGGAATTCCCAAGATAATTCCATAGATATCAAGTGGGGCCACATCAAGTTCAACTTCATTTACCAACTTTGAAGAAATAACAAATTTCAATCTACACTTCCCGGTAACTTGAAGTTTTGCATCGTCACACACCCAACCAAGAGGGTAAGGTTTTGGATGAGGTATTGTCTCTAAGCCAAAAATTTTAGCAATCACTTTAGATATCAAATTAACTTGAGAACCTAGATCAAATAAAGTATCCACTTTAGTATGTTTGGATATCACTTTGATGTGAGAAAATTCACTTCTCTTCTTTTCAATTTTAGGAGATGGAATTTTAGAACTTGAACTAGCATGAGAGGAAACTTTACCTTGTAATCCAACTGTTGTGATTCTCATTNTAAGTTCTTCATATTGTGAGCTCTAAAAATGTATTCCACACGACCTTTTGTGATATAGTATTTTTTTTTCATGTCGAAAGAAGATATCATTCATATCATACAAATATGGAATTCCCAAGATAATTCCATAGATATCAAGTGGGGCCACATCAAGTTCAACTTCATTTACCAACTTTGAAGAAATAACAAATTTCAATCTACACTTCCCGGTAACTTGAAGTTTTGCATCGTCACACACCCAACCAAGAGGGTAAGGTTTTGGATGAGGTATTGTCTCTAAGCCAAAAATTTTAGCAATCACTTTAGATATCAAATTAACTTGAGAACCTAGATCAAATAAAGTATCCACTTTAGTATGTTTGGATATCACTTTGATGTGAGAAAATTCACTTCTCTTCTTTTCAATTTTAGGAGATGGAATTTTAGAACTTGAACTAGCATGAGAGGAAACTTTACCTTGTAATCCAACTGTTGTGATTCTCATTTCATCACCTTATTTGAAACCTAAGTCTTGTTGCACTGTAGCAACAATTTTCAACTTCACTTTTCCACCAAATTTTTTGGGTCTTTACTATGGATGTAGTTTCCAACAATGCTCATCATCATGCCCATGTTTTTTGCAATGACTGAAAGAGGATTTTCCTTCCTCTTTCTTTGTTTTGGTTTTCTTTTTCCCCTTTCCTTTTTCTTTGAACTTTTTGTTTTGGAACTTGGAAGGCTTCTTTGTGTAATCTTGCTGTACATTATTTCCCCTACTTTCAAGATGAGTTTCTTGCACACACACTCCATCTATATTAATGGTATTAAACAACAACAATGTGTGACGAATGTAACTGTGAAGTGCACCAATATATTTCATCAAATTATCTGGAGACTCTAAAGGAACATTCAATGCAAGCTACTTTTTCCTAAACTCTTCTGTGAAACTCTGAACATTTTGACCTTTACCTTGTCTCAAAATTTTCCATTCCATCATGGATTTTTGTACATGACCCAATGGGTATAATTACTTTCTTAATGCAGAAATAAATTCAGACCCTGAAGAAAGGAGTTTATAATTATGCTTGCTACCTTTCTAAAGTTTACTCTCCCACCATACAAGGGTTGTTCCTTCCAGTCAAAGAGAATCCAACTAGATATTCACCTCTTCATCTTCGATCTATTGTACATGACAGTAAAATTCGATCTATCTAATCCAATTGTTCAACTTATCATGATTGGATTCTCCATTAAATATGGGAAAATTAATTTTGACATCTAATTTCAATAATGGCTTTTTAAAATATTTTTTATGATGGAAATTAGAATGATGAGAATGAGAGGAAGAAAAATACCTTGAACTTGAATATGGAGATGGAGGCTCAGGAGGGTCTCCTACAATTCCCTAGTTCTTTGTACCATCATCCTCTTATTTATATTTCTTCTTATTTTCCACTCTCTTTTCATAATATTCAAACAATGTTTCTACCATGTCTCACATCTGGTAGAAAGCCTTGCGAAAATTATTTTCATACTCTGTACAAAGTTCTTCATCCCCCATTTTCTTTCTTCAAGTTGCACGTCCAATCTCTGGGTTGAAAGTATCAAGTTTTACTTCACCCTATTTGATCTTGGCCCTTGTAAGCATCCACACTCACATTTCAAGTCAAAGAACATTGCTCTGATACCAATGTGATTGGAGATCTTTTATTCGATGACTATAACATGAATTTCATTAAATAGCATGAACAAAGCTTATGTGAAACATATTAGAAGAAAGCATACACATGAAGAAATGAAAACAAGAACAATTGCACAAGAATTGATAATCTAGTTCGTCCCAACAATGGAATACATCTCCGGACACACTTTTCAGTGGAGAGGCCTTTATATTATCTCAACAAAAATTGGCATAAATACATGGAAATATCTCAATCCTGGCGATGCCTTGAAAATCCGCTACTCGAATCGAAATTATGAATGTGCAAGTGGATTCATGGTGGGAAATCATGCAAAAATTACTATACATTTGTCAAACTCTATCACTATCACTACTGGGCTCCTCCTGGGATCTCTGCTTAAAAAAATGTGCCACAACACTCTGAACTTCCTGTATTGAAATGTGTTCCCATACAGATGGGCGAGTCAGATCCCTCCCCCACCGGTAGAAAGTATGAGTTTAAATGAAATTTTTTGGGTGGACTTACCAAGTCCTACACGTTGGCACATTGACAAGTTGTGGTAATAATAGTGGGGAGACCCGAGGTCAAACCTGCGGGTTATCCCCTTTGGGTGTTGGTTTCAACAATGTATATATTTCAATATAGATATGTGCCATGTTTTGGGGTCTGACTCATCTGACTGCTAGATTCTACATTGACCACTTGACCCATATTTCAACTATCCCCATATTTAATTATATTTGGTACCATGGGTTGGCCATCGGCCAGTCCAACAACCGTTAAGTTTTGTTTTTATTTTTTTGGACCTTTCCCTCATATGGCATCTGAGGGGTTCCAAGTGGCACCCTATGATTGGGCCATGTGACACTCTATGATTGTCTTCCCATGCTCATTCAACACCTGCTGACATTTCTACCATGTATACCATCGTGCGTCATGCTACAAGAGAGCCACGTGACGACCTCTAGGTGGTGCCATGTGGCACCTCCTAGGAGTGCCACGTGTCACTTTTCTATTGGGAACTTGGTAGCCTGGAAATTCCAAATCGACATGCCACATGGTAGCCTCTCATGCTGCCACATCAACATGCTGACATCATCACTGTACGGTCTTCCAAGTCACCCTGTTAGCTTTTGACTAGTTTGAATGAATCTTTGAACGACCATAACCTTGTCATTCAGAATCTGTTTGAGGTGCCATTTAAACCATTGAAAATATCTCATCGAGCTCTTTGAATTGGTTTTTTTTCGTTGATATTTGGGGACTTCAAATTTTTGGCCTTTTAGATCCTCCTAGATCATGACCTTCCAAAGCAATAATGACACTACGAGGACTAGATTCATAAACATCATGAAATGTATGGATATATGGGTGTCTTAAAAATAACATCACAAACTTCAAGGGGGGAAACATCACTCAATACCTTGTCTTTGAAGGGTTTGATGCCATAGTGCAGGTGACATTGCTGGTTGACTTGGATGCCTCGTCATTGTCTGAGCCAACTAATGGTATATGGTTGAGGATGCAACATCGTTGTAAGGTTCAACCTCTTGATGACCTCTACTGATATTAGGTTATTTTGGCTTCCATTGTCAATAATGAAATGGAGGGGGGTCCCCTTCACCCACATATAGGAGTGGAAGAGGTGCTCCTCTTCTTCAGGCTCCTCTAGTTTCTCTGGCTAGAATTTTGTGGTAACAACGATGGAATTGGGTTTTTCGTTAATGATTTTTTCCCCCTTATTTGGTTTTGAATTAGGGTCTGTGTTGACATTTGATTCTGCGGATTTCGTCTCATCAAACAATGAAGTTTTGGAGTGACATTCATCAATGTTGTTCCAAGGGACTTTTTGGAACTCACACCACTTTCTAGTGTCCTTCTTCGACTTCCCGTTAGCCTTCTTTGTTGGTGTCTTGGATTGGTTGTCATGGGGTTGGCCATCCTTACTCTGTCCTTTTGTTTGGAAGTTCGGGCCACCTTTACTGTGCTTATACTATGATAGGTGTTATAATGTTATTTATCACCTAATAATTAGGTCATTATCACCTAAATATCACCTATCCAATCCAAAAACATTCACCACTTCTTCTCTGAGATTCTATCCTAATTTCCACTTGGTCACTCTTATCCTTCATTGAGGGTGCGAATGAAAAGGGTTTGGTCACATTTTTCCTTCATTGGGGGAGCAACCAAAGGGTTTGGTCACATTTTTCCTTCATTGAGGGTGTGACCAAAAGGGTCACTCGCTCCTATGGATTTCCAAGGAGCAACCGATTGCTCTCTCTGTGTGTATAGGTCGTGATCGAGCCTAGAAGCTCCTATTTTTGGATTTGGTTTCGAAGGATGAGATATCCCATTGATATCTCAAGGTTTATCTTCGATAAGGATTCCATCATGAGCTCGAGAATATTATCCTAAAAACTATATGTCCTTATCCCTAAATCCCTATAAGAACCAAGCCATTTCCCATTAGAAAGGGGAGGAAAGAGCTAGCAAGGTTACTATGGTGATTTGGTTGCAAGACTTGGGAAAGGAGCTTGGAAGGAGACCATTGCATCAAATTCTCATTTGTAAGTTGTAATATTTCTTCTTTGATTAATATAATATATACTGATGTTTCCTGCTATTCAATTGTTCATGCAATTTAATGTATTCATTGATAGAGAATTAGTATAATTATGTGTTATGATATACTATTAGATCTGTTGTTAATACATGCATGATTTCTTTGATCTTTAGGAGTCTTTCATCTTCTTTGGTGGTTTTCATGTAAGAATAAGATCTATGAACACCCTTATTTTATGTCTCTATTACTTTCTTAGGCGCTGGTAGAACCTAAGGGAGCTCCGCTCCTACAAGGTGCAAAATCCCTACAATAGATTGAAGAACATACTGGGGATTTTTTCTCCATGTATTAATCCCCTTAGATTTTTGAAGTGTTGAATCTTATTTCTTAAGATCTATTCCCTTTTAAGTTCTCTTGTTCCATCCCAATCATTTCTCCACTCGTTTATGAGTCTAGTTGAAAAAACCCATATCCCAGATCTGTCAAATCTCGTCCAGATCCACCATTTTTTCACTTCCCAGGTTCGGTCCCACTTTACCTATGTAAACAGAGCAACCAAAATCCTTCGATTACACCATTTTCTATTTAAGGGAGTGAACAAACACTTTTTCTCACACTTTTTTCTCTTTAAGAGAGCGACCAAACCTTCTCTTAGGTTAACCAGGAGCGACCAAACCTTCTAGTTTCCCTTTCTCCCTTCACAGGGAGTGATCGATCGCTCTGTCTCCCTCTTCAGGGAGAAACCATCATCTCGAAAACCCTAATTGAAGAGATGTCCTTCAAAAAACCCACTCAGATTTGTTTTTTGTGGTCCTCTTCAACACTCTAGATCCACCTTAGATCTTCCTTAGATTCCTTGCTGTGAATTTTACAATTTTTTGTGATTTTTTTTTCTTTTTTCTTGAAAATGTTTCCTCTCATTCTGTATTCCACTTATATGTCATCTTATTTCACTTCTTGTTGCATTGGTCTGATTAGAACTCTCTGTTTTGGCCTCCTCAATTATTCTACACATCCTTGTCATCTCCCTGAAAGATTGTTTGGAGAAATTTCTCTTTGATTGTTTTCCCACTCTTGCTTTGATTTCTTTGAGTGTTGATTGCTTTTTAGTCATTTGGAAGATTTTTTTCAATGTTGAAGCCTTGGTTTTTTCATGTTTCAATTTGGGATATTTGATTTCTTCCTTCTTATCTACTTTTTAGTGCATTACACATTATAGATTGAAAGAAAAGAAATAGAAGGAATTCCTTTCAAATTGCATTTACTTGAAAAGAAAAAGAGAAAGCATCAATTTTTGTTAGTGTGTTTTCAAAAGTATCTTAGGAAATTTGTTTGCTTTCATATTGCAAGAAGGTCAATTCACCATTTGCAATTTTTGTCCATTTCATTGAAAAGAAAATCAAGATTGCATGTTGTTGAGTGCTTAATTTTCATTATAAACAAGTAAATAAATCCCCTCCCTGCTTTATCTAGCTTTCACCGAAAATGAATTATTTCATTGCATCATTATCTGAACCTTTTTCGAGTCGAGTCCTTTACACATCATATGTTTCACTACCGCACCCTTGAGTAAACCAACAACAATAAAATCGAGCACTTAATAAAAATGATCTAGTAACTTTTTCCTTTTTGGGCATGTACATCAACAATAGACTAGGATAGAGATTTGGAATAGGCTGTGAGGTGAACTCTCCAAAGAAACTAAAAACAACTTAGAATATTGCAGTAGGGAGAGAAACTCCAATTTTTGTATAAGCATAGCCATGACCCCCCTCTCACATAGGAATTAAACACGAGGTTGCGTGGAGGAGAGCAGTGGAGATTATCCCTCTGAGGATTAACCAACGTAGTGGAACATTAGTATATTGGGGGTTCTTCTTGAGAATCGACTATTTTCATTTGGTCTCGGAACTTCGTAAATCCCAATCCGTTTGAGGTCCTCTAGATCTTTTTCTGGTGCTCTTGTTCTCAGTCCTCTTGGAGAATTTCAGACTTAATATCCTTTCCATACTTTTGGACCCGACTATCGACTGTACCTTCCTGGAGGCTGACTGTAAATTGGTAACCTTAGTGGCCATAATCCTTATGGTATTTACACAAGGTGACAGTGAAGGGTAGTCTTCACTGTACCTAGGTCAGATATTGGTCAAACTCACTCAGGCTCCTTGAAGGGTCACTTGTGGTCCTCGCTATAAGGGGACTTGCACCAGGGCGTAAGTCTATTAAGAAGGTTTCAAATGTAACTAATCCACCCACTCATCCCCACCCCTTCTCACGTGTTCCCACGATGTTGAATTTCATCACAAACTAGTGGGTTCATTGTGAGAAGTTATTGGTTTGTTTGGTTTGCTTCCTATATTTTCTAGCACGTGTTGTTTGTTTTCTTAGTGGAACTTACGGTTGATTCTATATATATGGAATCAGTTCCTGGGAATACCAATGAAGGAATCCATTTACTAGAGATACCATTTGTTTCTCCTTCTATGGGACTCGTTGGTCCACCTTACATTGCCACTTTGACTCTTCCTGGTCGCACAATTGGGTTACCAGTTTGATTATTTTTCACTCCGGTGAACGCCAATGATCCTAGTGCTTCATATGTAAACACTCCACCCCAGGATCCTCAACCTCATGTCGATCCTTTTCCTTATTTTCCCTTAGGGTTTTCTTCCCAATCTTCCTCTTCGCTTAGTGAAATCTCTATAGCTAGTAACTAGGTGGATAAGAAGAAGAAGAAATGGAAGAGTAAGAAGAAGAAAAAAAAGAAAGAGGAAAAAATTCCAACCACTGCAAGACATGTTGAAAGCGATCATCCAACCTATGGGAATCATGTTGGGAGTCTTGATGGTGTTGTCAAGTCTAACAAGAAAAATTGCAAGCCTAAATTCCCTTGCAAGATTTTTAAGGGTGATCACTTTCTCAAGGATTTCCCTAGTATTCCCAAGGTTGTAAAAGTGTGGTCTTAGGTTTCTTATCAATCCATGTCATCAACCGTTGCAGGTCATGATGGTGAAAACCCATCGACTAGTAATCAGGTTGGAAATAAGAAGGGTAAAGTCAAATTTCCTTTCTTGTTATGTAAGGAGATGCACCACACCTACCTTTGTCCCCACATGGATGAATCTTCATATCTATTGACAAATATTGTTTATGTTCAATAAAAAATTCCAACAGGTTACTATAAAATCTCTCCCAACCCACCATTAGTTGATGAACTAGTCAATCCAGTTCCCTCCTCATTTAGTGTGGTTGATCAAGTGTTCAATTTGGTTTCATCCTTTGTTGACCCAGTTGATAAAGTGGTCAATTTGATTCCATCATCGGTTGATCCCACTCTTCCATCGAAGAGTCAAACCCTAGTGATCGATCATAGTACCTCTTTGGTTGATCCGGTCCATCAAGTGGTCAATTCGATATCCCCATCCATCGATCCCACTCCTCCTTTGAAGAGTGAGGATGTCATTCAGGTCTTTGTTTTCACTATGGATTCCTCCAGACAAGAGGGATTTAGACCCGTTCCAACGACACCCCCTCCAAGAAATGCAATTACCATTGATTGGAATGCTCTAACAAAACATCATCTCCCTTATTACATGCCTTTTAAAATCACTTTCAAAGTTTGTGGTAGGTATATTCCTAACACTATAATAGACGAAGGAGCTTCTGTTAGCATCATATCCTCGAATGCTTGGCAAGCTCTTGGTTCACCTCAGCTTGCGCCGATGACTCAAAATCTGTTGGATTTTAACAGAAGGGTTAGTCAACCTTTAGGGATCCTTCCTTAGTTTCCTATTACTTTGGGGGGGAAATGGTCTACATTGATGTGATGGTAGTCCATGACCCCTTGAAATTTAATTTTCTCCTTGGGCGAGACTATGTTTACCCCATGAAAGATTTTGTGTCCACACTCTTTCGAGTGATATTTTCCCCTCATAATGGACACATTGTGACCATAGAACAAATTTAATTCATTGGCCCTCATATGATGGTCAACCATCAATCTTCCATGAATGTTTCTTATATGGCAGCATCATTTGCCCCATTGCACGTTAATTATGTGGCAACCTGTCCTATGCATTCAAATTCGCATGAGAAGAAATCTATCCCTTCTTATGACTTAGATCCGGTAGTTGACATGATGATCTCTTTGATTGGGCTTTTAGAGCCTGATCCCCATAACCCTATCACGCCCCTCGACATGTATTCCTTCCAGAGTCTTGTTCTTTCATCTCACGAATATCTCTTGGAAGTCATGATCGAGGATTGTCCCTTGACATGTATTCCTTCCAGAGTGTTTTCCTCTTGGAAGCCATGATCAAGTTGATAGTAATGAGAATGGTTCCCATTTCTGTGTCAAGCTTGTTAAAAAATGAAGTAGAGGTCTGGGGATCCAACCCAAAACTGAGCATAGTTATTTTCTTGTGTCAAGATCATTAAAAAATGAATCAGACCCTTATGAGCATAATTATTTTCCTATGTCAAGCTTGTTAAAAAATGAAACAATTGCCTCTCTTGTTGAGTTGAGTATTTCATAAGAACTCGTAATTGAACCTTCCTTTCATATGCCTATGAAATTTGATCCTTTTTCTTCATTTGGCAAAAAGTTTCCTATTAGTATCCAACAATCTAATTTGGCATATAAATTGACGATGGGAGAAGAGTTGGTAGATGAAATGACACTTGGGGGGAATGTCTCCAGCCTCTGGTTATCATGCTAGAGTTAAGTCGCTAGCTTCTCAAGCTACGGGAAATGTACCAACCACCCACCTTTGGAATTTTCATTGGGAAGTGTTGAGCACAGTTAGTTTTCTAGTTTCAAGTTCACAAAAACATGAAACCTACCCAAGCATAGTTGTAATTTTTATCAAGCTTGTGTAAAAATTATGAAACCAATCTCGAGCTTAGTCTTTGTTCTTTCTCATGCTCATAAATACATGAGAATAGGTTACCAAGCTTAGTCTTTTTTCTTTCTTGTTCTCGTTAATACATGAGAATAGGTTACCGAGTATACTTTTATCTCTTTTTCAGACTCGTAAATCTCTACGAAAAAGGAACTCTTTGGAGTCTCCTTTAAACTCTTTCCAAACTCCCTAAACATGAAAATATTGTTGAGTGATCTTGTTTCCTTTCACACTCTTTAAAAGGTTAGAAAGGGCATAATTCAAGTGATAGTTTACCCCTTTTTCGGCCTCGTTAGAATAATTACGAAAAAAGGACCTCATTATGGAGAACTCTGTAAGCTCTTTTCGAACTCTTTAAAAAATGAAAATATTACCAAGCGATCTTGTTGTTTTTCATGCTCGTTAAAGTGAATTAGAAAGCACATTTGTTGAGAGATAATTTATCTTTTTTTCCGTCTCATCGAACTATTTACAAAAAATGAACACCCTATCCATTGTGGTTAGGAGAGTTCTCCTTCACATTGTTTTAAACTTTTTCGGTCCCAAGAGACTAAAATTTACAATAAAAGTACCCCCCTGGAGTCTTCTTTAATTTTTTCAGACTCCCTAAAACTGAAAACACTGGAGAGAAAAAACCTGCTTGGGCTCGAGAAAAATCCACATGTAAGTATATGGAGTCTTCTTTAAATTATTTTCAGACTCCTTCAACATGAAAAGACCATCGAGTTTACCTTCTTTAGGCTCATTAAACTTTACATCGAAAGACCCACACGTGGGACCAAACCCCTCCTTCTTCAGGTTTGTTAAAAATATGTCAAGGCAATCATCATAAGATGAGCTATATTGAGCATTTGTTATCCTCCTCAAGCTTGTAAAAATAGAAAGAGGTACCCGCTAATCATGGTGGGGAATTTTTAAATGGTTTTTCCATCTTGTTATCTTCATTATCTGGCAATCATTACTACTTTGAGTTGCCCTTGAACAATGAACTTGTTCTATCATCATATATATCAATCGAGTCATCCATTCTCTCTCATCGACCACCATTCCCATCATTGTGTCATGTTCCACTCATCGATCCATGACCAATTATTATGGTATTCATATGATTTAATGTTTTTGAGTCAAGCCATTTGTCGTGCATACTTTTTCAAGGGAAGTTTCTCTACATCAACCACTTGCAGTACCTCTTTCCTTTTTCCCGACCATCCCTATGTCAGTTGTTCTCCATTATGATTTTTATGCCATCTATCTGTATATGTTCCTTGTCGATTGATGGGGGATATATCAAGGCCCTCCTTCGAAGGATTTCACCCTGTCGACTCCATCTCATTATCCAGGATTGAAATCTAGAAACCCATCAATACTCTAAGACTTACAGACATTAGTGGTAGGTCTCCTTGCATTTTGATAGTGGGTTTACATTTTTTTCTCCTGTCAAATGAATCTATGAGTGTTTGACGTCAACTCCTTTATTCCCACTTTGTATATTGTACTAAGTATCTTAGGTTCCATAATCATCATCGGTGGATTCCCGCGCATCTATTAACTATATACATTAATGAATGATAATCAAATGGTTTCTACCATGCTCGAAATCAACTCATTTATTCACATGTCATAGATTCATGCCATTTGTATTAAGGATGAAGCACTTGGGAAATATCACCCTCCTGTTAGATGGAATTCTTTCCCAAGCTGCGATGGAGTCATGAGAACTTCATCGATTGATCAACTATTAAGTCATCTTAATGATTTGTGTGACATCACATAGATACACATTTGTACTTGATCATGGCTATGATTTCACTTGCATATTTCATGGATCCATAATGTATACTTTTGTGGCCATGTTTGAGTCAAGATTGGTTCTTGATGGATCCATGGTGTATTTTTTTGTGGCCATCATCCCATCACTTGTGTCATGCATGGATCCACAATGTATTTATGACAATTGTTCTCTTGTATTTCTTACCGAGCATGGGTATGCCTTCCTTAGAGATGTCTTTCTGCAGGATTAGTGATGCTTTTCTCCAAGATTCTTTTCCCAAAGCTCTGCGACTTGATTTATAAAGTGTTTCGACCATCAGACACCTCTTCTGATATCACACTTTAGGGGGAATATATTATAATGTTATTTTCCACCTAACAATTAGGTCATTATCACCTAAAGATCACCTATACAATCCAAAAACATTCACCACTTCTTCCCTGAGATTCTATCATAATTTCCACTTGGTCGCTCTTATCCTTCAATGAGGGTGCGACCAAAAAGGGTTCAGTCACATTTTTCCTTCATTAGGGGAGTGACCAAAGGGTTTGGTCACCTTTTTTCTTCATTGAGGGTGTGGCAAAAATGGTTGGTATCTCCCTATGGATTTCCAAGGAGCGATCGATCGCTCTGTTTATGTGTATAGGTCGCGATCGAGCCTAGAAGCTCCTATTTTTGGATTTGGTTTCGACGAATGATATATCCCACTGATATCTTAGGGTTTATCTTCAATAAGGATTCCATCATGAGCTCGAGAATATTATCCTAATAAATATATGGCCTTATCCCTAAATCCCTATAAGAACCAAGCCATTTCCCATGGGAAAGGGGAGGAAAGAGCTAGCAAGGTTACTCTAGTAATTTGGTTGCAAGACTTGGGAAAGGAGTTTGGAAGGAGACCATTGCATAAGATTCTGATTTGTAAGTTGTAATATTGCTTCTTTGATTAATATAATATATATTGATGTTTCCCTCTATTCAATTGTTCATGCAAGTTTATGTATTCATTGATAGAGAATTAGTATAATTATGTGTTATGATATACTATTATATCTGTTGTTAATCCATGCATGATTTCTTTTATCTTTGGGAGGATTTCATATTCTTTGGTGGTTTTCATGTATTAATCAGATCTAGGAACATCCTTCATTTATGCCTCTATTCCTGTCTTAGGTGCTGGTAGAACCTAAGGGAGCTCTGCTCCTACAGGGTGAAAAATCCCTACAACAATGGGATTGTTGAGATGTAATCCTGCTTATTCTTTTGATTGCAAATTTTCTCAATCTTTATAGCATATTGGTAAGAGACTCCCAATGAGGAGATGTCCAGGAATTCAATATCTGTTTGGATGTACCTATGTAGGCCAATATGGTACTTCAGAAACATGAGGCACTCAAAGTATCTAATACCCAACTTTTTTCACAAGGTATGGAATATCGTGGTGTACTCCTACACCGTCTAGTCTCTCTCTTTATGTAGAGTTGTCCATCTCGTGTACTAATCATCATAGTTTCCAACATGGTAGTATTTCTCCTTGAGGGCATCCAAAAAATCCACCCCAGTGGGTTCTGACCCAAAAATTGTAGATTCATCTCCGACATGTTTCTCATAGTAAGTTTCCCACCAATATCGGACATGACAGAGATCTTTAAGGAGCATGAAGGTGAATTTTTCACCATTGAATTTTTTTTGGACAAAGAGATGACCCTCTAAAAGACTTAACTATTTTTCTGAAGTGTGGGTGTCTATATGACCTTCGAATAAATGAATATCAAAGTGAAATTGTACCTTGAAAGGTGTCACACCTCTGAAGTGACTGTTGGTTCAATATGTCATCATCGTTGTTGGCAGCTATCGAAGGATATGGGTGAAATTATCCATCATCTCGTTCCTCTATAGTGTGAGGGATTCCTTAAGAAAAAAATTGATAGGATATTCTAATCTGTCATCTCTCTTTTCTTCTTCCATGGGGGCCACTTCAAATGGTGAGAGTGTTTTACCTTAAGAGAAATTATCTTGACACCCAACTCTCTACACCCCAACCTCGTCGGGGACATGCACTAAGAAATGATAAAGAGAAGACTACTTTGATACCACTGATCTGGATTATTTTGAGAATGAAATGAAGGAAATGAAATAACAAGGAAACACATTAAGATATTGTAAGAAACACAATAATACAGTTAAAATCATATTCTATTAATGATTGTCTAGAATGCAAAAGAATGTAAAACTGGAAAGCACACAAGGTAGCTAGAATGATGGTAGCTTATCTATCAAGATAGATATGTGAAAACTACACTCATTAGAAATAAGCTAATTACAAATAGGCCAAAAATTCCTTTTAACATAAATCATCAATGAGAAAACCATAAACATTAAAAACCCTAACCCCAAAAGATGAAACACCAAAAGATTTGTGGGCTTTGATGTGGTTAGTTGGTACATCAACTTCTCGGGGACAAATTTTTTTCATACGATCTCTATTTGGGACACTCAGTACCTCATAAAAAAATTCTGTCCAAGGAGTACACATTCCTTTCAATCTAGCACCTGCCTTTTGTTATATCCTAGGCATTTTCGAGACAAGAAAACATCGTATAAGGCCTCAAAACGACCCCAGAAGTTTGGGGCCCAAAAAAACCGTAGAAAAACTGCCAAGATGTGGAGCCACTCTGAATTAGTGGAACATATGGGTGGTCACTATTATACACCTATATCAAGGAGTGAAGCCTGCAATAAGACTTCAAAATGTTAGAACTAATAAGATTGGAAACAAATAATTTTTCGTAAAATATTTAATAAGAAAAAATACAAACCATCCTAAAAAGTTAGGATACAGTAGATGTATTAAAAGTAAAACATGAACTAATTTACATT
>SNQJ01S0152194.1:0-22955 GCA_010110895.2 Picea sitchensis | reverse complement strand
TCAATTATATGCCAAAGATGACGAGGTATTTGGCATGATACAATACAATCAGAAACTTCACTAAATTTAGACGATCCTTTGATGAAATAAAAATCACCACTATTACAAATAATATATCCCATCAGGCCAAATGGCAGGAGAAGTAGACCTAATGGGAAATATCTGC
Source organism: Picea sitchensis (assembly GCA_010110895.2). Classification (NCBI taxonomy): domain Eukaryota; kingdom Viridiplantae; phylum Streptophyta; class Pinopsida; order Pinales; family Pinaceae; genus Picea; species Picea sitchensis. The sequence goes on along the minus strand of SNQJ01S0152194.1, from coordinate 22,789 downwards.
AACTAGAAAAATGTTACAATCAAGCATTGGGCCAATATTCAAGGAAGCCATGATAAACTTAAAAAAAAAACGTTCCAAAGCACATAGAGAAAATTTTTCTCTCAACAAGCACATCGAAACAAGGAACTAGAAAAAACAAAGGTTAGAGGATCAATAGGAGGAAAGCGCAACATGAAAAAATATTTCTGCCACTCATCAACAAAAAGAAAATTGACCAACTCCAAGTACCAATCATGTCCCAAAAATACAAATAACAAGGAAGGGAACATTCAACTTAATTAGAGAATCACCATCGACCATCCTTGTCCGCATTGTCGAATAAGTATCAACAAATAAGGAATAAAGGAAACAAAAAAAATAAGGAGAGGACACTTGCAAGTATATTATGAGGACACAATATCAGATCAACCGCATAAAACACTCAGTGAAAGAGAACAAGGAAAACCAAATCACTTCGAATCAGAAGAAGTTGAAGTAATGATGAAAAACAGTGTAAGCATAGACACACATACAGTCGAGTCAGCTCATAAAAGTAATTTGTCCCCATCTGACTCATCATAGTTAGAAAATGATAAGAAAAAGAAAACCAATCGATCCATCCTAGTGTATCCGTAGAAATAAGTGATACACAAACACACAAAGAGGTTGGAGGACGAGGGGAAATACACAACTAGGCGATAAAGCACACAATCCCCTTACAAAAACCAGCCACCAACAAACCCACAGTGGAGCCGAAAAATGAAGTCGAACTCCTTGAGAAAACCAACAAGGGAACATAAAAGGAACAACATAAATATCAGATGGATAAGGGGCATGACATAGAAACTAGACTAGAAGATTCAACCCAAAACACTGACATGCAGGATAAAGGGGAGAGTAATACTGCAGAAGGAACACCTGACAAAACAATCCCTCCCCCTGTAAACCCTCATAAATATCAATCATCACCCCCCAAGAATAATGAAAATAGATATCAATATGACATGATTTAACATGTTGAAAAGAATGGTGAAGAAAATATGGAAAATAAAATGTAGATATATAGAGGGGACAACACTAAAGAAGACCCTGGAAAGGACAATCAAACAAATAAAGGGAATGACTCTGGAAAAGATCAAGACAAAGTTGCAGAAAAAAATAAAGACAAAGAAGAGAAAAAGTCCAAAAAGAAAGAGAAGAAGAAGAAGAAAAACACCACCTCCAAGGTGATTACTTTTACAACATTCATACCATTTGAGTCATTTGACCCAACCTTTGAAATGGTTTTCGACCTGTCAATAGCATCCAAAGAACATATTTTCGACCTTTATAAAAAAATCATGAAATAATCGACAAAGAGGTGGAAGAGAGCTATGAAGGAAGGAGACCAACTGACATAAATAAAAGAAAATGAGAAAGAGGTATTACAAGGCTATACAACATTGGTAAAGGAAAAACTGGGTGTATAACACTTGACAAAAGAAATGGACCCTTTGGAAGCACTTAAAGGAATGATGGAAGTAGTGGTCGATGAAAGTGCTCGAATTCAGCATGAAATATGGGAGATAAAAAAAGAAAATAGAGATATGAAGCAACTGCATAATCAAACTATGAGAAGAAACCAAAAACCAATGACCCATCAAATGACAACAATCCTCCAAGAAGAATATGGAAAATTCAAGGAGGTTCAACAAAGTTTAGAAGAAGCAACAAGACAAGTAAAAACACTAAATATTGTAGTAATCATTTGGCCCTCTTACTCTTCTTTGACCTACAACAAACTAAGATCCCAAAAGATAATCATTACCGACTTAAAGCAAATAAAATACTTGACAAATGATAAAAAATTAAAGATGGCTCTGGAAAATCAAATTACAAGAGAGAAAGAATTAGAACTAGAATTATCATAGTAGGAAAAAGAATGGATGCGAGAAAGAAAGAAGTCCCAAATGGAAATGAAAAATGCAGTCAGGAATCTCGACCATATTATGGAAAAAACATAGGAGGCAGAGAAAAATTTCAACCCAGAGTTGACACCGGTCCAGGATCCCCCCATAACGGATAAATTGGATTTCTTAACATAGCTAAAAATGTTGGGGTTGGAGGAACAATATTCTATCTGTGAATGTTATATGTTCTCCCAACATTTGCAGAATATGGCTCCAAAAATATATCAACAAACATTTGAAGGTTTGCCACAACAACATGTAGAGAAATCAGGTGTTACATTTCTATACATACAAAGATTATAGTTCTTCAATCCAATGATGTCAGAGTCAAACTTCCTAACTGCAAGCCACTAGTCAATAACAATAGAGATGGAAGTAAAAGGTACAAAGGAATCTCATTTTGGAAAGAGGAACAAAAACATTGTCTTCAAACATGAAGTTGCATTAGTGGCCGAGAACGATTCATGAGGAAACAATTCGATAGATAGAGCAGTCAAAGGATTAGGTGCTGCCAAAGAAGACACCAAAATAAATCAGTCCATGACTATTTTTGATTTTTTTTCGAATGTATATTTCCTTGTATAAATTTTTGTGTAAGTGCAAATAACTCGACATATAAGAAGTTTTGAGGTACAAGTCGAATGATAAACATAAAGTATAAATACTATTGGCACAATTGAATGGAAGGATGTTTTGGAGGAATTCGAGTCGGATTCCTCCACGACAAGACTGGAGGATCACACGTGCTAGAGTCATATCGGGAAGTACAATGATATAATTGTCGACATCGTTCCCTCCACTAGTAGCCTCTCTAGACACATGCCAAAAGAGCCATAAAAATACCAAGGGGGAGGCATAAGAAATCAATTGGAAGAAGAGTCTGTTGTATATGAGGAAGAGTTGAAGTCATGAGAGTGGATCCATCTACATGTATTTTTCCTCTAGAAGGGACAAATTTCTACCAACATCATGAGGAGCCTCACTTGTTTTCACAAAGGAGAGAAGGTCCCCTCTCCATCAACAATGGAAATCTGCAACATCGATGGGACATTACACAGTTATTCCTAAGGCACTTTGGTACCATCTAGCTATCAATTGATTCCCACATAGTTCAAATAAAAGGGAATCATAACTTTCACATGCCTACATCAATAAGGGACCGGGATCGATAGGAAGAACAAGGTCATTCTTCGAGCTAAAAAGTTACCACCACAACCAGCGTCATTCAACAAAAGTGGTGATAGAACAAATTTTTGAGAAAGAAGGCCCTAGTACAGGAACACACAATTTACACCAACCGCACGAGTTCGAAGTATCTATACTGAATGAGCTAGGGCCGATAAATGTGCACTTGTTTTTCATCATCCAAAATTATTTCCTACTCTTCTCAAATTGATTCAATAACGACTTGAACAAATCTAGCAAATCATCAAAAGGGAACAATATAATATCAAACAAAGACAATCATTCTAAATATTCTATCTCTCATTTTAAAAATTGTAACCTTTATCTCTATAAATTATTACCATTGTAATAGTCACATCCTTCCCCTTGCTTGGGATGAGCAAGGAATTGAGGAGGGATGGGATGTAGTAGGGGATAGTTGGCCTTGCCGACTAAACCTACCAGGCGACCAAATAAGTCTACTGCATAAGTCTAGTATAGGAGTCGGTTGAACAAACAGTTAGATTCGACTGACCAAAGTAGTTAAGAATTTGTAACTAATAGGTAATTTTAAATACAAGTATATATATGTGACTATGTAACAGAGGAAAGGTTAGCTATTTTTGTACATAATAAAGGGAATATGTTTTTTTATCCCACTAATTTATGTATGCTTACATGTATGTTTGTGTGTGTGTGTGTATAATACTATAACATACATGTTCTCTATGTAAGGAACTACAGGTAACTCTATCGTACTTTTCCCTAGATTACAATAGTACTCCAGGGAGAAGATAAAATTTTCCTCACGTCATTCAGTAAATCGTTTGGGGACCAAAATCCTCTCTAAATGGGGAGGTATGATCTAGATTGGATCATTATATTATTTTTAATTTATATTCATTCTTTTAGAGTGGAAAAAATTAGAGGAATCATCTTGTAGGGTCATTTAGTGTTAGGTCCCAGTTTGAAAATTGGGGTCCATAACCTTTCAAAGCCATTTGAGTAATTAAATGACACTTTTTTGGGTTTGAGTGTCCAAAACTTGTGCACACACCCTTGACAGTTTTCTACACTCTGATACCTTTCCAATAATGTAAACCATGTCTCAATCAGAGCTCGCATGTGAAATTTATTCCTCCCACAGGTTGACCTTCCTTGTTGACCACAATGGTATGAGTGGATGCTACACCTGCCCCCCTTTACTCAAACATATGGGTATAGCCATGCATGGAATTCCAAGAATATTTCAGAAGATCTAAACCTCATCACTAATTTAGGGTTTAAAGTAAGAACCCTACCAATAGATAGATATCAAGGTATGTTAAATACTGGAACAATAGAAGGAAAACGGGTTCCATTCTTTAGCATTGTATCTGTTCCATAGATGATTAGAGCACCTAGGAGTGGTATTTTGAGAGCATAACAGAGGAGGAGAGATTTTGTAGAAGCCATACATGCCACAATGTCAAAGGAAACCCCACATAGAGTGCTTCTTTCTTTGAACTTTCATTTGAAAAAAAGAGAGCAGAGCGACCTCATCTTCTAGTTGGATTTTCTCCTGTATTGGGTTTCCTAGGTTATATCTTGTGTTTATTTTTGGATAGTCTGTGAGTATTTTATTTTTCTTCTCTATTTTTCACATTTCATCTATTTCATACATTTTTAAGCAGAAAACCAATAATTAAAGAATCTGAGATCTAAAGGAAATTAACCTTTAGAGTAAACATTTTAGTATTTTGTTAGATTTGTTGTGACAAGTTGTCCAAACGAATATCCATGATAGTGTATAGATCAATTTAACATTTTTTCATGAAGTATATACTTATATTATTATTTTTAATTCAAGTGCAACTATTTTTAAATTTTTTTATCATAAAAATATTCGATGAATGTACCTTTCATATTCAAATTAAGACCAATCCTCAAAATTTGATAACTAGTGAGATATTAAAACTTTATTCAATAAAGAATTTAATGATTGGAAATTTATTCATGCTAGCATTCTCATATATCATCTTTATTGTGGTGAGTATTAATGGTTATGGAATAAGTATAAACTAATCATATCTCTTTGGAATTGCTCAATTTTATCCCATGTCTCTTAAGAGATGTTGAAGGCCATGACTTCACATCCATATGAGATAACATGACCAACAAGTGTGTCAAAGAGGGATTTCTTTTTCCCTCAATTTATAACCATAATCTAGTCTTATTTTCTATAATTATTCCATATAACTTGGCTAAAAACTAACTAATCAATATGGTTTTATAATTTAAGGGGATATTTTGGTGATTTTTTCAAAAGATAGGAATAATGAGCTTTCTATCCAAAGTTTATGAAAACTTGTCTCATTGATATATTGCAAAGTTTGTGAATATGAGGGATAAGATCAAAACCTCCAATTTTTAGTATTTTTTATTAATAACATTTGACTTTGTTAAATTATACATATATTAATCTCTTTTTTTCAAAAGACAAAAATCATACATTAATGATGGCACCTAGTCTAACCTCTATTGATTGAATTGAAAGACACTTTCTACATCCCAGTCTGAAGGAAATGTGTAATTTCTTCCATGCTCAACTTGGAGCTAAAACATGGAACTTTAAATTTTATAAAATATTAGTAAATACAAAAATACAATGTCTACCCTAATTTAAAGTTAAAATAAAAGATACATACACATGTGAAGTTTTCACAGTGAACCTAGCTAGTAGAAAATGAACACACAAAGCTTGAGAGAGAGAAGAGAAGAGAGTACAATGAAATAATTGTATCAATTGTATTCCACACTCAAAGAGTGAATAATTTACAATAGATATAGGCTACATGAGTAACTAATGCACCATAGTAGTGATCTAGAGAAATCTAGACACTTACTGACATAAATTGAAGTAATATGCCACCTATTCCTAGTTAATTGTTCCATGCAATCATCAATTAACTAAGTAAGCACTAGTGGATTGAGGAGAGACTCATGTACACACATGTGTGGTACCTTCCTAGTGATGATCCCAAGATAAGTTTTCCCTCATGGTGATGATATCAATGTATGCATGCAACACTTGGTGATAATACCGAGATTTCCATGCACGACTCCACTCCACTTGTCTAACTAAGGTGTAACTGATTCAATACTAAAGAGGATGTGGTTCCCTTATCTAGAGGAGAATATCTCTAACCAGGGGCATCCTCAACATAGACTAGTAAACTTAGGAAAAGACATACTAGGTGAGTGTATAATATCTCCAACACCCCTGATGAACACTACTAGGGTGTAAATGATGATTTGGTTTCGACAACCAAGGCCATGTTAGGTACCCATTGTATAATGCATCTAAGAATGAAACACTGAAAATAGAAGAAAGAGGGAAAACCTCAACATGATATCTTCTTCATGTGATTCAGAAAACATATATGAAATGGAGTAAACATGAATCTCCAATGAGTGGAACAAAAAGATGTGAAAATACTTGTGTAGAAGGATCTTCACACTGGGAAGCTTGATATTCCGAGGGATTTTTTGCTGGATTTATATTTTTAATCTCTTGCATGCAATCTTCACAATCTTCCTTATTCCCAAATAAAACCTCCAATTTGGTCCATAGTTCGTCCGGAGTTGAGAGTGGTTCCTCCTCTACATGATATTGTAGTTCAAGAGAAATAGATATGCATATAAATACGAGAGCCATGTCTTGTCTGATGAGAAAATAATTTTTCTCATTGCTGGAATCAGGCTCTACTTCTGTTTCCATGGTTATTTGGTATAAACCTCTACTTCTGAGAAGTAGTAGAATATTTGGCTTCCACTCCAAATAATTATGCGGCGTAAGAATAATTTTTGGTGAAAAATCCATTCTATCTCACTGTATCTTCCTCCTGTACCTACAAATAAAAATAATTATTCTCTTTCTCCTAGCAATCAAGGCTCTGATACCATGTGAAGTTTTCACAGTGAACCTAGCTAGTAGAAAATGGACACAAAAAGCTTGCGAGAGAAAAGAGAAGAGAGTATAATGAAATAATTGTATCAAGTGTATTCTAGACTCAAAGAGTGAATAATTTACAATAGATATAGGCTACACGAGTAATGAATGCACCCTAGTAGTGATCTAGAGAGATCTAGACACTCATTGATAGGAACCGAAGTATTTTCCACTTATTCCTAGTTAACTAGTCCATGCAATCATCAATTAACTCAGTAATCACTAGTGGAGTGAGGAGAGAATCTTGCATGTACATGTGTGGTGCATTTTTTGTGATGATCACAAGGTAAGTGTTCCCTCTGTTATGACCCAAGGGGATCATATATGGGGCTAAATGTTTATGATACGACCCAAAGGGGGGGCATATATGGGACTAAATGTACATGTAATGTGTAAATATATATGTAATAAGGTCAACATCATGGTAAAGGGGCCTCATGTGAAAGTGTGAATAGGTATATATAGAGATCATGTATTCATTATTGAGACATGTGAATGGTGATGTACACATGTATTTGGTTATTTGAAGGAGGGTACTATGTTATGAACCAAGGGGGGCATATATAGGGTTAAATGTATATAATATGACCCCAAGGGGGGGAATATATGGAGATGAATGTACATATAATGTGTAAATATATGTGTAATAGGGTCGGCCTAATACTAAAGGGGCTTCATGTATATTGTATGAATAGGTATAAATAGAGATCATGTATTCATTATTGTGACATGTGAATTGTGATGTATGAAGGTATTTGGTTATTTGGAGGGGGTTCCCCTATTATTTAAGGAGTAATTGTGTATATTATCTATCTTGGAATTGTTCCTCATGCTAACATTCTATACTTATGTAATTTTATGATAATTTAAGCATTTGGATCATTACATTTGGTATCAGAGCATCGATCCTAGGGTTTTTCTTCCTCAATACAGTCATTTTGGAAATTTCACTATAATGTTTTCTGGGAGCCACTTCATATGGTTAAACCTATATGATATTGTGAAGACTTATCCTAGTACCTTTGGTATGCATTTCATATTTTGGGTCATTTTACTTTCGTAGATACACTCTATGTAAGTTAGGGTTTTTGACTAGTCTTGTAACTAGTTTCAAACATGTGTTCTGTGTAACACAATCATAACTTCTTCATAGAAGATCCAAATTCCATGGGACCAATTTTATTGAAACAAGTACTATTCTTAGTATTTATGGTACAATTTTTATAATCATACATCAAATAGTGTGTGCGTGGAACAATCTACAAGTTATCTCTCCTGGAAAGGAAAAAAGTCAACAAGGTTTGGGAAAGTTATCATTAATTTCATTTGACACATCCAATTTTGGTCAAACCTATGGAATTTCAAATAATACATTTCAAATAACTACAAGTCACAATTTCAGACTCAAAAGGGACGAAATTGCAGAGATAGATCAAAAGGAAGGTCGACTAGGAAGACAAACTCCAAATAAGGGTTTTCAAAGGTATGCCACTTAAAACTATCATAAATTTTGATTGGGATGTCCGATTGAGCTGATTCAAAAACCATTAGAAAGAAAAAACACAGAATATTATATTGGAGAAAGGATTATATCTAATTGATATCACTATCCTTAATATATTGAGGTTGGAAGTTTAGGATTATAGTAGACCTCAATTAAGAATCAATGACAATACCTAACTTTAGTGGAGATGAAGATAAATATGAAATCAATCTCGGGGAATGGTTGAGAATGATAAGGAAACATTGCAAGACTCCTTCTTTGGTAGGTATTTATTTGAATGGTGAAGCTAGTAAATGGTGGTATAACCTTGACGAAGATACTAGATAAAGCACTACATGGGAACTATTTGAAGAATTATTCTCAAACAAATGGATCAAGGACTAAAAAATGGAGGAAATGTATAGAATTCAAGATGAGTTAAATAATAAAAGGAAGAGATCAAGAAGAAAAATATCGAGGTATGCATGCAACACTTGGTGATAATACCAAGGTTTCCATGCATGACTCCATTCCACTAGTCTAACTAGGGTGTAACTGACTCAATATTGAAGAGGATGTGGTGCCCTTATTTAGGGGAGATTATTCTCATCTAGAGAAGAATATCTCTGACCAGGGTTTCCATCAACATAGACTAGTAAACTTAAGAAAATAAATACTAGGTGAGTGTGTAATATCTCCAACAACATCACATACATATACATATACATATGTATGCATGTATTCATGTATGAACATACTGTATACATACATACATACATAAGGGGGTGCATAGACCTAATATCTATAGAGAATCATGGAGAAATATAAATGGACAAAATGTCGAGGAAAGATAGAGAAATATAGAATGTTCAGCGTATACCCAAATCAAATCTCAATTTCAAAATAGTCACACTACCAACCTTCCTAAACTCAACTCAACAAGGCTTTGGTGATCTTGGGATGCTTCTCTTAAATTTTCAAGCACATAAATAAAATAGAAATCATGGGGAATCCAAGTGATCCCTTACCTTCCCTAAGAAGCTCTGACCGGACTAAATTCATATTCAGCGGATGTTAAAATAATAATCCGTATTGTTATTGTGTTTCCTAAGGGAAAAAAATCCTTATATTGATATTTTAGAGAGTGAAATCAGATACACATTGGGCTTTCCAAATATGACACAATGACCTAAATTTTCTGTGATCGGGCCTCACATATGGCCTTCAACTACTTACTTTTTTTAACAAAAAAGCCAAAACAATTTTACCACCGAAATTGAAGGATATACCTACTCTTCTACAAAACTCATACAAATAGATGTATACAACAATTACATATTCCCACACTTTTAATGAAAAGAAATACTAAAACAAGGATGAATCTAAATCGAAGATGAGGGTGCCTCCTCTAAATTCCAGGATCTTAAGTGTACACTCTTGCACATCCAAGGCCTCTTTTGACAAAGTATACACTTTGGTATTGTATTCAAGGTATATATGAGTACATGTAATGTTATCAAAAGAGTCAATTTTCTCCCTCACACACTATAGGATATGAAACATACTCAAAATACTAATTTTTCATCGGAGATCTTCCCAATCTATCATTAGTCTAGAATCCCCGTAGACTTGGAGAACTTATTTAACTTTAACCTATGCAACGTTTAATAACACCCACATAAAAAATATTTTAGCCATGTTGTTAGTACCATGACCTATTGCATATAATATATGGTAGTAATATTGATTGTCTAAAAAGAGAACAACCTCAACACCATATATTCTAGGTTCTCCTTGACTTTCATCGTCAAAGAAGCCCCATGAAAGTAATATTGATTGTCTAAAAAGAGAACAACCTCAACACCATATATTCTAGGTTCTCCTTGACTTTCATCGTCAAAGAAGCCCCATGAATTCCCTTGATCAATACATGGCATCATGAGACCTCTAGTCGATTTTACTTTTGGGATGTGATTATCATTTTCCACTGCAAGTCTGATTCTACGTGTTTCCATCACAGGGGTAATTACCATATCTTGGAAGGTCATTTGATTTCTTGTCCACCGAATACCATAAATGAAAATAATTTTTTTTTCCTTATATCCTGCAATAGCCTTGTCGGATATAAAGTCTAATAGCGATTCAACCAAATTCATCTTATTCCATTTAATTGCACCCATGAAATCTTGAGAGACCTCCTTCCAAACCATATGTGCATATTCACAAGTAAAAAGAATATGGTCAATTTTTTCATCCTTTCTCTTACATAGAATGCATCTGTTTGGCCCTGACCAATTTCTCTTTTGACCACTATCCCATGTAAGGAGTCTATTAGCTAAAGCCAATCAAAGATGAATTTTGTTTTTTAATGGAAAATTTAAATCCCAAACTGTTTTCCACCATCAATATTATTCATGTACAACATCTTCCTCCACTCTAGCTACATACCCAAGCCTACTTGTGTATTCTTTAGAGCCATTGTTCTTCGACCATTTAAGTTGGTATTCTTTGTCTGGGATTTTAATAGAACAATGATTGAGTTGATTCATGAAATTAGTCCATTCCTTGGCCAAATTATCATGTATATTTAAGTCTTTTGCACTCTTCCATCCTTGTGACCAAGAACTAGTTTATATGATCCCGAGAAGCATCCTCCTTGAGCATGAATATCCTTTCAAAATGTATATTATCCAAGAGAGCATTAGAGAATTTAAAGTTTCCATTTACCCTAATCCATGGATCTTTATCCATGCCCACCCTATTTCCATTCCCCACTTTCCATGTTGTCCACTTTCCAATTAGAGGAAAGGCCTTCTCCATGGATTTCCAAACAATATATGACCCTTGAAAATGATTCTACTCCAATTTTAACCAAACTTCAATAGTCATACACGATAAATACTTCGATATCATCACCATACTCCACAATCCTTTTATACTGATCATACACCACTGACTTTTGGCTGCCAACACCGAACTAAAATGATATATATTTTTGAGGCCCCATCCTCCATCCTTCTTGGGTAATTATAGTTTGGACCACTTGACTAAAGGGATTCCTTCTATGGCCCTCTTCCCTCACCACCAAAATTTGAAACATGTTTTCCTTATTTTCGTTAAAATTCCTTTTGTAATTTTTGCAATGGTAATCTAGTAGACTAATATACTCTCCAAAAATGCCTTTACAAAAACCAACCTCCCTCCATGGTACAGCGTTCTATTGCACTAAATAGGGATCCTCATTTCCATTTTCTTGTAAAGACACAAGCAATCTTCATAATGATAATCATTAGGATTTAATATGAAACCAATGTATTTCAATGCCTAGTTCATCTCCCTCTTGTTCATAGGGGAAACAAAAATAAACTTGATTCATCAAGTCATAATCTAGGTTCTAGTACAATAATTCATATTGGTTCATACTTATAACCATACCCATGGATTTTCAGTAGAAGTCAAATAGTTCTTTTATTTTTCCTAGATCCCTAATCAAAACATGATCAAATATCATGATTTGATCAACAAAAAATAGGTGAGTGACATGTATAGAATTAGATACTCTGATACCATTCAATTCCCCTCTTCTTTTTTATTCACTGAAGAGAATTCTTAAGGCCTCTTCCACTAGAATAAAAAATAAAGGGGATAGAGAACACCCTTGTCAGATTCCTTTAGTGGTATTGAAAAACCCATATGGTTATCCATTAATCAATACATCTAAATAAATAGATTCTAAGAACCCCATGATCCAATTGACTGTGTTCATATTCATTCCCACCTATGATATTAGTACTCTAAGGAATAGCCAATTCACCCTATCATAAGCCTTGGTCAGATCAATATTCAAAATATCAATTGATAGTTTTTGGGTTTCGATAGTGTGCATCCCTTCCCATGCAATTCCCACTACATCGTGAATTTGATGATTGTTAATAAAACCAAATTTCCCATCCAGTATAATACATAACAAAATATTCTTTAATCTAGTAGCAATGATTTTGGATATCAACTTATGAATCAAATTACACAAGGAAATTGGTCTGAAGTCTTCGAAGGTATAAAAAACATCACATTTCTTGGGGATGAGAGCAATGAAAGTAGAGTTAAGTTCCCCCAAAACTTTTCCTAAGATCCTAAAATATTCCAAAGGTACAACAAATCCAAGATAAAAGTCCATCGGTAGATCATTAGGACTTAGACTTTTCCCTTTGTTGAAGGAGTGAAGAAAACACTTCAATTTTGATCTGGTAATGGGCTCTTCCAAAGACTTGTTCATATACTCATCAATGAGTTTCATGAAAATATTGATGATCTTTGTAATCTCACCAATATTTGGTGCCTCTAGATCCTTGAAAAGAGTTTTAAAATAAAATCTTGTGCTTATTCCTTTTCATTGAAACATATGACCATGTTTCCATTAGGGTGTGTAATTTCCCAAACAATATTGTTTCGTTTTCTATAATTTTCATAATTATGAAGATATTTTGTGTTGTTATCTCCTTCCTAAATCCATAGAGCTCAACTTTTCAATCTCCAGGTGGTTTCGTCTTTTTCCAATAAATTATTCTTTCTGTTTTCAAATTACTTAAGAATTTGTGCCTCTTCCTCAAAGAGGATGTCTGCCTCATTTTGATAAAAAAGAGTAGTGATTCCTTCTTCCACCCTCTTTAGTTATTCCTAATATTTTGTAGCATGTTATTTCACCCATCCTTTCATCGGACCTTTAATTCATTTAATGTTATCGACAAAATGTTTCATGGCCGATGTATCCCCTTAGTTATCAAAGGAGACCCAATTCTTAGTTATTATATCTTTAAAATTGTCCTCATGAAGCCATGAATGATTGAATTTGAACGATATAGTCAACTTCTTGTCTTTGGGTTCCAAATACAAAAGGATAGGTAAATAATCTGAAATCCCTCCCATTCCAATCCCAGATTTGATTTTCACATTCATGTTGTAAAGTGGCCTAATGACCAAAAAATGATCCAGTCTCTTAGAGATGCTAACTCGACCTCTTATAGCATTTATCCATGTCAAGGAGATCTTGATAGTTTCCATTTCTATCAACTGAAGGTTCTCAAATATCTAGATTTTTTTTTTATCCAAGTGGGTCCCTCCTAACAACCTTCTCCCATAGTTCTCGTAGATTTAATAGATTCAAGTCACCCCCAATTATCAAATTTTCATTAGATAGGTGACCATAATCAACCAAGGACTCCCAAAATGATATAATATCCCCATAAGGACCATAAATATTAATTGTCCTAAGATCTTTCCCAAGTTCCTTGGATTGCAGTTCCACCATTATGCAAGAATTGAAAATTGCAGAAGAGAGAGATTCGAATTTAGTATTCCATATCGTGAGAAGACCTTCTGACTATCCTAATGCATCCATAGTACAAAATGTCAAATATTTAAGAAACAAAGAAAAAAAATCAAGTTCTTTTTTCCCTATGCCACATGGTTTCCTAAATCGCCACCACATCTAGGATATAAATGTCAACTAGTCTTTTAAGTGCTAATTGTTTTTGGGTGCCCCTGACCTATCTAGAATTGAAATATATGATTATCATTTGGTAACCTTATGTTGGGATTTCCCTTCTCTAAGGGCCCCATCAATTGTGATTTGTTTTCCTTCCCTAAATTCTTTCTTGGCTTTGGATTTTACCAATGAGATGTGAGATTTCTGACCCACATTTGAGGGACCTTCTTCATCCTCATCTCGCCCCCCTTCAACCCCTTCTGGATCCTTTTTGGCTTTGGTTTTGGATCTCAAGAGATAGTTCTTTTTTGGCTTGGTAGGGGTGACATTTTTATTTTTTTTGCGAAGTTTTTTAGGGTGGTTGATGCATGTTTCATTCTGATGTAGATTTAGGAGGGAAAAAAACGAAACATAGAAATATGATATTAAAAACAATATACAATAATACTCAATTTCTATTAATGAATGAAATATGCAGAAACTGTAAAAATGCAGAGTGAAATGAATTCGTTAGAATGGTGGTAGCTTATATTTGAGAAGAGATGTGACAACTATGTGCATTCACAAGAAATTGATTAAAATGAGGCTAAAAAAATCCTTTTTAACATAAAGCATAAATGAGAAAACTTTAAAAATCCAAAACCCTAACCCTAGAAGATGAAACACCACAAGGTTTGTGGGCCCTGATGTGGTTAGTTGACACGTAGAATTCCTAGGGGAATTACTTTTTCATATGATCTATGTTTTGGGTGCTTATTATCCCATAAAAAAGGTCTAGCCAAGTAGTACACATTATGAATAGACCAATATATTCCTTTGGCTATCTACTGGGTGCTTCTAAGAAAAAACAATGTCGTTTAGGGCCTCAAAATGGCCTCAGAAGTCTAGGACCTAAAAAAACCATAGAAAAACTACCAAGATGGAAACTCTCTTTTGAGCTAGTGGAATAGGTGGGTGGCCACTGATTTTCACATGGATCAGTTCTCCCCCATTAGGAAGAAATGTTCTCCATTATGTCAATTTCCCTCGAGAGATCGAGAAATGTTTTCTAAATATGGACCTTGGTTAGCCTCTTTCCTTGTTAAAGTAGTTGTCTTTATTGTACTTGGAATTAGCTTATTGAAGGATGTCATGAAATTGCTATTGGAGGGGCTATATTCATTCAACAAATATGGATGCATGATTTTCTTTGGTCTGAGTGTGGGAGGACTCTGTCGATGAATATGCAATAGGAGGAGCTATATCAATTCAGGCTAATGGTTGGA
This sequence comes from Picea sitchensis, assembly GCA_010110895.2. Taxonomy (NCBI): domain Eukaryota; kingdom Viridiplantae; phylum Streptophyta; class Pinopsida; order Pinales; family Pinaceae; genus Picea; species Picea sitchensis. The sequence goes on along the minus strand of SNQJ01S0152194.1, from coordinate 7,473 downwards.
ACCCCAAGCACACCTAAAAAGGACTGTGGCCAATAGAGCTATGATGAACATATGGAAGACTCTCATTCTCTGAAAGGGAGAATTTATAGATTGAACCATTGGTTAAGGGAGCACTGGGCACCATGTCATTGGAATACTTGAAATGCTAGTGCATAGGCACCCCCATACGTGAAAAATGATCTTTGTTCTCCTGTGCAATATTATCGACCTACTTATTCTATACAAAAAGGTCTTGGGATGAGGCTGTGGTGGTCACAATGACCTTATGCTCACCTTTTGACCAGATCATGAAGAGGAAAAACTTTGTGGAATGAGAGATTACTTTGTGGCATTGTTTTTCCAAGATCAATGAAACGACAATAGTCGGAACTACCTTTGGTATCATATAGAGATGAACCCCCAGAGTAACAATGACACTATGGGGACAAGAGTCATAAACATCATGATGTTTCCACATATATGGCTAGCCTAAAAGAACATCACAAATTTCAAGTGGGGAAACATCACATAATTCCTCATCTTTGAAGGAATTGAAGTCGTAGGACAAGCGACATTGTTGGCTAATGCGAAGGTCTCATTCCCTGCTCAACCATTCGATGGTGTAGGGTTGGGGGTGTGGCATTGTAGACAACTTGATTATTTTGATGACCTTCCCTAATATTAGGTTCTTCTGAATCCTATTGTCAACAATGAAATGCAGTGGGGTTCCCTTTACCCACATCTATGAATGGAAGAGGTGCTCCTCCTCCTCAGGCTCCTTTGGTTCTTCGAGTTATATTACTGTGGCCACAATGGTAGTAGTGGGTTCTGCATTGATGATGTATTTTCTTTTATTGTGCTCTGAATAAGATTCTGGGTCAGGTTTTGATTTTTTTTCTTTGATATTGGCCACCAATGACTATTTCGAGTGACATTCATTAGTGTTATGCTAGGGGATTTTGTGGAACTCACACCACTTTTCAGTTTCCTTCTTCATCTTCCCGTCACCCTTCTTTTCCTACGGGACTAGTTGTATTGAGGTTGGTTTTTCTATGAGTTATGGTCATCTTTACCATAATTATGTTGTTTCATATTTACAGACCCGAAATCTTGCTTATTTCACTGCTTAAATTCCTGCTGGATTTTGACAACATATTGATAACTGGCTCCCAGTGATGAGATGTCCATAAACTACTTTTTTATTTGGATATAACTATGTATACCCCCATGGTATTTTAGAACCACATGTCACTCTGGAGTCTTTGATACCCAAATTGGTGTGCAAGTTATGGAAGGTAATCATGAACTCCAACATTGTTGGTCCCTCTCCTAAGGAAATGTGGTCCATCTCATGTACTAGTCTTCATAGTTTCCAATAAGGTACTATTTTTCCTTAACGACATCCATAAAAGAGTCCCAAGTGGGTTCGGCCTCAAACATTCCCGACTCCTTTGTGGAATTTTTCTCACAATAAGTATCCCACCAATTTGTGACATAGGGGACAACCTTAAGGAGTACAAAGGTGATATTTTCTCCATTGGAGAAATTATGGATATAGAAATAACCTTCTAGTAGATTTAAGTATTTTTTCAAAGCATCCACATCTATTTGACCTTCAAATATGGGAATATCAAAATTAACTTGTAACTTGAAAGGATTTGGGAAAAATATCCCATCATCTCATCCCTCTATCGCGTCAGGGATTCCTTGAGCAACAAATGAATATGATCTCCTGCTCCCTTGTCTCTCTTTACTTCCACCATGGGAGGCCTTCGGGATCGACAAGGATGATATTTCTGAGGCTCAAGTAGTTCGAGTCCCAACTCCTTATACCCTAACCTCATTGGGGACATGCATAGAGAAATAGTTAAAGAACAAATCACTCTGATACAACTAATCCATATTTAGGAGGGAACAAAATGAAACACACAAATATGAGAGAAACACAGAGATACGATATACTCAATTTCTATAAATGAATGAAATATGCAGGAATTGTAAAAATGCATAGTGAAATCAACTCGCTAGAATGGTGGCAACTTATCTCTAAGAAGAGATGTGGAAACTACATGAATCCATAAAAATTTGATTACAATGCAGTCGAAAAAGGCCTTTTAACATAAAACATCAATGAGAAAACCCTAAACATACAAAACCCTAACCCCAAAACATGAAACACCAAAAGGTTTGTGGGCCCTCATGTGGTTAGTTGATATTTCAACTTCCTAGAGGCGTTACTTTTGGATACGATCTTTGTTTGGGGTTCTTTGTATCCTATAGGAAAGGTCTAGCCGAGGAGTACACATTCTAAATGGACCAATTCATGCCCTTGACTATCTAATAGGTGCTCTTGGGACAAAAAAATGTTGTTTAGGGCTTCAAAACGACTCTGGAAGTTCAGGACCCGAAAAAAATGTAGAAAAACTACCAATATGGAAACTTTATTTTGAGCCAATGGAATAGGTGGGTGGCCATCGATGTCCAATTGGATCACATCCCCTCCTATCCGATTCTTTGAATTTAGAATGATAAAACCAAACTTTGAAGGTGAATTAGAATTCTTGGACTGAGACCTTGAAAATCCACATAAAAATCTCGTGACAACAGAAATAATATTTCTTCCTTCCAAATCATCTAAAATATCCATGTTACATGGGGAGACATTAGGTTATAGGTTCCCTATTGAGGTTGGTTCATTAAGATTTATGGACTTAGGCCCACTTCCAATATTATTAAGAACAACAATGGTTTTTTTTTGGTTCCATACCTTTTTCAATGGAGATCTCTTCAACTTCATTTGACCACTCCTAGTCTTGTTTTTTTCCTTGTTGCTCCCCATATGAACCCCTCTTTCCTTCCAAAAACTTCTCTTTCTCTTCGAGTCCATCATCCCCCAACCCCCATATCTCCTAATGTTTCACTCTCTTCTCACATTTTTTTTATCCATCCCTTTTTATGTAATATATGCCCTTGGTTGGAAGTGGTACATTTCTCCATCAAATTTCCCACTGCATGTTAGAAACCAGACCGAAAGGGTAACCTCTAGTAATCTAGTTTTTTAGTGTATGTCTAATTGCTCCATTCTATTGAAATATCCTCCATCAATCCTAGTATTAATTCCAACTTCACTAGAATTTTAGCCATATGCTTGTTAGACTTCTCCTCCCAACCTTTTTCAAACATAATGAATTGGTCGATAACATTTCCAACCCCCTCCAATATCCTCATGCACCAAAGTTAAAATGAAAAATGGGAAGTAAAACCCAGGTTTCTAAATGTAGTTCGGTTCCCTCCAAGGGTCAAAACCAAGACTCCATCTCTTCATCCTTAGCCCCAACATATGCCACATCCATTCCTTCTCTAGAATTTGCTTCACATCCTCCTTGCAAGATATAGAAAAACATAACCACCCATGGACTAACAAGTGAAACTTTGACATATATCCTACCACTGGTTTCCAGTGTTAAGAAATCCATTGTTTTAGGGCTTCCCCTTTGAAATTATTTCCCAAAACTTTACCCACAATAGTTGTCCCCATAAATCCTTCGACTTCCTCCATTTTGATGACCTTTCCAACCACCATCTTAACCTTGTCAAGTCTAACCCTAATATTTTTCCTTTTTCAGGTGTGCGATCCTCAAATCTGTTCCTTTGCTTCAGGGTTTTTCAAGCCTACCAAATTCATCCAATACCCTTGTAGAAACAACAATGGCCTTTGTTCCTGTGGGATTATGGATGGTGTTTTATGAAATCTGTTGAAACCCAGGGGCCTCCCTACTAGAAAGATACAAAGAGTCGATTTCCAAATCTTTGTGAGGTGTTGTCTTACAGAGAGTTGATTTCCAAATCTTTGTGAGGTGTTGTCTTTCTTGATTAGTCTAGTGGAGAAGGGTTCAAGAGAGATCTAACACTTACCTGAGCCGACAACTAGTCTGATTCAGGGTTCTTTTGTATCTTTTTGTGAGTTTTATCCTACAGGGGTCGACGAATCCCTCGATAACCTCACTTTCCAATGATACCATCCATCCGAGACATCTGATGGCTCTATGTGGTTTGCCTTCTTTATGGATAATGACACATCAAAGCCCTTGAACATTTCCATATTTCCACTAGTTCCTCATGCATGCGGAAAATTGAGCAAGATCATGGTCTCTTCTCTAATTCATATTCAACGAGGTCCAAATTTGTTTCCATAATGAGACCTTTACACTTGACCCAAAAAAATTATTGTAACCATAATCCTTTTATATATATATATATATATATATATAATCGAATAAATTTAATATCATTCCCATATTAATTTTAGTATAATAACTCCCACTCTAACATCCATCCAAAAACCTTATTTGCTTTTACGTTGAGATACTGTAAAGTAGAGAATGTATGTATTGATTATTAGATAAACCATGTGTTTTGTCTTTAATAAAAAATACTATGGAAGTGTTTTGATGCCATTTTTCCATCTATGCCAAAGTTGGTATTTTGACTCAAATCTAAAGAGATAAATAATGGAAAACTTGAATTGCATTCAAGTGGAATTGATATTTGAGATTCAAAAATTGGACATTCAAAAATGTAAATATTAAAATGTTTATTGTTGAATTTATAATGACAAAAAAGTTTTAAATAAAATAATTTTGAAAATCAATTCTTTTGAAGTGGTTTTTATTGAGTGAAAGAGTCAAAAACATTATTTACATTTATAAATGTATAATTATTTTGACAACACTATTTTAAATTGTATACTCAATGTAAATCCATCATAACTTGGATTTATCATACAATTCTTTAAGATTTAAATCTTTTTTAAATTGCCAAAATTTAATAATTTTTTTTATATTAAGATTTAATCCCTTTTAGTACATAATAAATTCCGATTTAAATCCCAAATTCAAATGGATATAAATTATCATTTGCTTAAATCCTTAGCATGCTTCCTTATGTTTAACAAAAATGAACTCGAAATAATCTACCATACAAAAATATATATTTACAAATAAAAACCGCTTCATAACAACTTCTATTAAATAAAATATTAATCCATTCAAGATATAAAAAATATCGTATCGTTGACAATAAAGTATATTAAAATTGAAAGCAAAAGGAAGAAATCAAAATTGTTATGACTACGGACTATGACTCTCATACAATCTCATAGGATTTTTATTATAAAGGAAAAATGTGAAATTTTATCAAGATTAACGTGTTTGTAATACACATGGAAATAAGTGTTGTATGGCAGCGTAGTTCTTGTCAAGTTGGAATAGCGTAGTTCTTGTTAAGTTGGAATGGAAGTAAATGTGTGGGTTGCAAGTTGTAGTACATGTGGTAAAATGTATGGGTTGCAAGTTGTAGTACATTTAGTTTTATTTGAAATTTATCAAAAATTATTAATGTCTGGTACATTAACAAAGATTCCTAGTATCTAAGTTTGATATTACATGAAATATTTAATACATAACGTACCAAGATTTATATTAATTTATATAATGCTATATAATGTTATAATATTTTATAAATTACTCAGTCTCATGTATATGACGGAATTGTTGGGTGCAAAATGTATATGACGGAAGTGTTGGGTGCAAAATGTATATCACGGAACAAACTGGACATGAAAAATGAAAAATGTGAACCCGCAACTCCGCCACCTCGCGACTCTGTAATTGTTGGGTGAAAAATGTATATGACAGAAGTGTTGAGTGCAAAATGTATATCACGGAACAAGCTGGACATGAAAAATGAAAAATGTGAACCCGCTACTCCGTCACCTCGCGACTCTGTAATTGTTGGGTGCAAAATGTATATGACGGAAGTGTTGGGTGCAAAATGTATATCACGGAACAAGCTGGACATCCTTTATTATCATAAACAAAATCAAAATTCCAAAATTACATTTAAGACCTTTAAAAATAATATTGAATAAAATTTAAATATTTGTTTATACTATTCATTAAGTAAAAAGTGTTATAGCATTATATAAATTACTATAAATCTTGGTACAATGTTATAATATTCTATAAATTACAATGTTATAATATTCTATAAATTACTCAGTCTCATGTATATGACAGAATTGTTGGGTGCAAAATGTATATGACGGAAGTGTTGGGTGCAAAATGTATATCACGGAACAAGCTGTACATGAAAAATGAAACATGTGAACCCTCAACTGTGCCAACCAGCGACTCCGTAATTATTGGGTGCAAAATGTATATGGCGGAAGTGTTGGGTGCAAAAAGTATATCACGAAACAATGGACATGAAAAATAAAAATAAATTTCACCTTTATTATCATAAACAAAATCAAAATTCCAAAATTCCAAATTTAGATTTAAAAACCTTAAAAATAATATTGCATAAAATTTAAATATTTGTTTATACTATTCATTAAGTAAAAAGTGTTATAACATTATATAAATTACTATAAATCTTGGTACAATGTTATAATATTCTATAAATTACTCAGTCTCATGTATATGACGGAATTGTTGGATGCAAAATGTATATGACAGAAGTGTTGGGTGCAAAATGTATATCAAGGAACAAGCTAGACATGAAAAATGAAAAATGTGAACCTGAAACTCCGTAATTGTTGGGTGCAAAATGTATATGACATAAGTGTTGGGTGCAAAACTAAATTTCACCTTTATTATCATAAACAAAATCAAAATTCCAAAATTCCAAATTTACATTTAAAAAAGTTGAAAATAATATTGAATAAAATTTAAATATTTGTTTATACTATTCATTAAGTAAAAAGTGTTATAACATTATATAAATTACTATAAATCTTGATACAATGTTTATACTATTCATTAAGTAAAAAGTGTTATAGCATTATATAAATTACTATAAATCTTGGTACAATGTTATCACGAAACATGCTAGACATGAAAAATGAAACATGTGAACCCGCTAACCTGTGACTTCGTAATTGTTGGGTGCAAAATGCATATGGAGGAAGTGTTGGGAGCAAAAAGTATATCACAAAACAAGCTCGACATGAAAAATGAAAAATAAAAATTAATTTCACCTTTATTATCATAAACAAAATCAATATTCCAAAATTCCAAATTTACATTTAAAAACCTTAAAAATAATATTGAATAAAATTTAAATAATTGTTATACACAAAATATACGAGGATTTTCGGTTCTGAACTAGGGTTTGAGCTCTGACAGCCGCAGCGGACTGCGGCCTCAAGATAATGGCCCCGCAGGGGCTCCCGCAAGGCCAGGGGGAGGTGCCGATTGGCATCTCCTACAACCAGGCTACAGCAAATGCAGACCCGGAAAACAGAGGGCAGCGACCGGCCTTTGAAACGCCTCTTGAAATGCGCGCGCAACTGCTAGTCGAAGGCACATTCAAAGATCGGGACACGGATATGGATCAAGCTAAGGAAGATAGCCTCGCCAGAACCTCGGCCCCTTGGATCCCCGGTAAGTGTATTCCGCAAGCCCCAATAGCCCCAAAATATGTCATAAATTC
>SNQJ01S0152193.1:0-21130 GCA_010110895.2 Picea sitchensis | reverse complement strand
TGAATCAAATTCAATATATTGAAAATAAATAGACAAACAAAAAATGGGGGTGGGCGCTTCACCTCTTCGAACCCTTTTCTTGGTTGCATTGGATGACCCATCGGGCGGGTAGAGACATCTGGTTCTTTGGGCAGAGCAAATATTTCTACCTCACGGACATGACAAACTCTACACCAACACTACCCACCGATGGTATTTATCTCTTAGTTACCCCCACTACGCTCCAGTTCCTGTCAGACTCACCTTGTCTTCTAGCCCCACTACAGACAAAAAACTTCTCCTCGGTGGTTTGACATTCATACTACTGTTCAAACCTTTCACTCCCTGCCTCCGCACCAAGCTCGACCATTTCCTTGGATCAGGCAGGGACCTACCTGATCCTGTCAGGACATCCCTACCGGTAGACTTTTCCATTGTGGAATCTGCAACCACACTCATGGAGACACTGAACACGGACGTTTTTGCGGGACAAACCGAGGACCCTTGGGACCACCCAAACATCATTGCCTCTATCGACGAGATGATCAACAACCATCACCGCACACAGATCTCCAGGCCTCTGACGCCTAGCTCCACTCCACACATCTGACACTGGAAAATCACCACTGAAGCCTTTACCTGAACTTAACCCAAAAAATCCTCGTGCTTACATTAGGAACTGTGGAAACCATGAAAGGACCAACACCCCTACTTGCAGACCCTCTTCCATAAAAAAAAACCTCAGAGGGTTTGGAAACCAAAAGTGACATTCCCAAAACTGGTCCTAGGAATGGATGTAGGACTGACTAAAGCTTGCAACCTGACACTCTGTGCCCTGGTTGGCAGGCTAGCCTACAAAGAAAAATGTAACCTGAGCTTGGAATATTGGATAGCTGGCTCGTGGGAGCCTTTTCTAAGTTATCTGCCCAGGATACTTTTCCTACAAAATAGGTGCTTAGGCTTCATCTTCAAGATGCCTGAGGATACTGTTCGCGTACTAGACAAGTTCTGGGCGGTAGGCGGTGGAAGCCTCATGCTTAAGAGATGGAGGCTCAGTTTCAATCCATCAACAACATACTTTTCCTACATGCGCCTTTGGGTTCTTTTACCTGGCCTTCCACTTCAACTCTAGAACCAACATGCCTTCGATCTTATCGGATCTTCTTTGGGTCGCTTCTTAATAGTGGACACTGCCTCTATGGAATCAAATGAGAGAAAAATGACAAAGATCATGGTTGAGCTAGATATTCATGCAGAACTTTCAGAGGTCCTGAAAATAGAATGGAGAGGTCACCTGTTCGCCCAAAGACTTGACTATCTAGGGATCCCATTCAGATGCTCCTTTTTCTACAGAACCAGACACCTGAGACGGGAATGCTTCAAATACCCACCTACTGAACTAGAGGCTGAACTGTCGGAGGAGGTAGGCTTCAATGGCTACGACACACAGTCAAATTTTTCTATAGGGGAGTCTCCACAACAACGAGCATTGGACACGGATTCACAAGAAAACACATTGGTAAGAAAGATAAAGCTTCTCTGCCCCTTGCTATATAGAACTCTATCTGCTTGGGAGAGACTCTCCATAAACACGCAGACCACAAAATCTTTGCAACCGACTTCTATTATTGACCCCACAGATATTCCACTACCACCTGAAATATCTCGGCCTGCTGCCATGGCACCACAACCAGAGTCGCTTGAGGCTACCACAATCCACTCCTCCCCTCCCTTGCATAATCCCTCCAACCTCATTGACCCCACTTTTACACAGCCCCTTACTGATTTCGAACCCCCGGAAAATGAACCCACCCCTCCCCCAGGCTACACAGAACAACCACACTCAGCTCGGGACCTGGACCAACTGATACATACCATTATACCTGCCTCCCCTCTACCATTTTACTCCCTCCCCATACCATTGTACCTTGGAAAACTACTCACCCCACCCCCGACACCTATTGGGAATACTCCATCGACCTCGAGAGTGAAAGAGCACACAGCAATAGGCCCCTCTTGGTCCAGACGATTGAGCTCGGAGATCTCACCCCTCAAAACATGCAGCGCGAGGAAAAAGGAAAGCACAGAGGCATCAATCTCAGCCTCACAACCTACTGAACACACCAACCAGGCACTTAGAGGAGTTAAAGCCCAAGCACAAGCAAAATCATGATACTTATTTCCCTCAACATTAGAGGGGTTGGAGGACTCCTGAAAATAGCTTCCATGTGACGTCTCCTTGACAAATACAGACCCACAGTCATCTTTCTGCATGAAACAATGGTAGAAGCTGAAGTGGCAAGAAATTTTCTTATCGCCCTCAGACTTGACTAGATGGTCTATGCAACTAGCTCCATGGGAAACTCTGGTGGTCTCTTGGCAGCCTGGGATCCATCACACTTTGAATTTACTCCGCTGCTGAGTTCGGGAGGAATCCTTCTCTCCGGAACCTATTTTGAACTCAACACCTCCTTAACCTTGCTCAATACATATGGCCCTTGTCTGGACCACAGACAATTTTGGGAAAAGATCGACCGCCTGGGCCTACTGGCCATTGAAGATCTCACTATTGCGGGCGATTTGAAATTTACGCTAAACTCAATGGATATTTGGGGCGACAGTGCAAGAATTGACACTCTAGCGACGTTCTTCACATCGCTACTCACAAAAAATGCATTAGTGGACTTGGCACCAGCTGAATTACTACCCACTTGGCGTAATGGAAGATCGGACTCCCACAGTATTGAAAAATGCCTTGATCATTTTTTAATTTCAGAAGACTTGATAAATCCTATGCACACGGCCCAGGCCTGGATTGACTTGCCATACCTATCCGACCATACTCCCATCTGCCTCCAGCTTGGACAAGAAAAATTGGGGACGAGCTACCCATTCAAGTTCAACTCGGCCTGGTTGTTGGAGCCCACTTTCGACCAATTAGTCAAAAAGGCCTGGACTGACGCTTCCCACTTGCTACCAAGGGATGCACAGGGCAACCTGGTTAGAAAATTAAAGAGCCTAAGAGCACTCATAATCAATTGGCTCAAAACAAAAAAAGTACAAGACACAACCATATTGAACAAAATTGAAAATCAACTATCCTTTTTATATAGACAAAGGGCACGGATCGACCAACAGACGGATTTTGGAGCAAAAATACATACATTAGAGACAAATTGATTCCACATTCTCCAGGCAGAAGAGAACAAATGGCAACTTAAGAGTAGAGTTCTCTAGCTCTCCAGTGGTGACAACAATACTCGGTCCTTCCATCGTTTTGCCAACCAACGCAGAAATAAAAATTACATTTGGGATATTGAGGCAGAGGATGGGAGTACTGCTCACCAGATAGAGGACATCAAACAAGAGGCTCACACACATTACAAGACTTTTTTTCAAGAAGAGACGCACATCTCCATTCAGGATCAAATCGATATAGCCCAACTCTTTCCATAGATGATCACTGAAGAGGAAGCGAGAGCTTTGGAAGCACCCTGCAAAAAAGAGGAAATATTCCAGGAAGAAGAGACGCACATCTCCATCCAGGATCAAATCGATATAGCCAAACTCTTTCCATAGATGATCACTAAAGAGGAAGCGAGAGATTTGGAAGCACCCTGCACAAAAGAGGAAATATTCCGTGCATGTTGTTTCAAAATAAAAGTCTCTGCCCTAATGGATGGATCGTGGAACTCTACATTCATTATTTCGATTTAACAGGCCAAGATCTGCTTGAAGCTATCGAGGATTCAAGGATCAGAGGGTCGGTCAACAAACAATTAGACAACACTTTTATTTTCCTATCTAACCACTCCCCGAGGAAGCTCTTGACATCAATTTAATCTCGCCATGTAATTCTACTTACAATATCATCACCAAAATCATCGCTAACAAGATTCACCATTTCCTCAAGGCTATATAAGAGCAACTTGTTTTCTCATGGAAGACAAATCCTTCATCGTGAATAAGCATTAGAAGAGTGTTTTACACATCATCAAACAAAACATTTCACCGGCCATCCTCTAAAAAAACCGACCTCAACAGGCTTTGACTGCAGAACCGAACTCTACATCTCATACTTCTCCAGCTATGGATTTGGGCAGCCACTACAAATTGATGATGGTCGATAACCACAGCCCACCGGCATGACCACGATTTAGGTTACAAAAATCCTTCCACGCTGAAAGAGGATTCGTCAAGGATGCCCCCTCTCACCCCTACTTTTCATTCTGGTCTTAGAATGCCTCAACATCTTGTTAAAAAGAAGTCAATTAGATGGCAAAATTTCGGGGATTAGAGTTTCAAGATTGACTCAGATACTGCACCTACTCTTTGTAGATGACGTAATTATTATGACATCGGACTCCTTGATTGAATGGACATAAATGTTTAATGTGCTAAATGTTTTCTTCTCTATTACAGGCCTAAAAATAAAATTTCAGAAGTCACTGTTTGGCTACAAGAAAGGAATCTTTCCTGTCGGAGCTAAAAACTCTTTTCGGCATTGATTTTTGAGATCTGGTGGCTGGCTTCAACTATCTTGGTTACTTTATCAAACCTACTAGCTACAAACCAAAGGACTAGTGCTCGTTATATGAAAATTTTGAACGCAGAATTCAACACTGGTGTAATAGATGTTTAACTCTGGGTGGAAGATACATATTAATCAAGGCAGTGTTGGAAAGCGTTCTGGTTTATTGGATGGCTCTGGAACACATCCCACAATCGGTGCTATCAAAGCTTCACAAGATGATATTTGCTTTCCTTTGGAAAGGCAACAAACAAAATAGAGGCATTAATCTTTGTAGGTGGGAAACCCTTTCAAAGCCAAAAGTACTTGGAGGTTGGGGCCTAAGAAATCTGCATCTCACCCTCTTCGGGCTCTCTCAGAAAATACACTTTGGTGTATCTTGATGGTACCAGGCATTTGTTGTTGGGTATGTGTTATATTCTCGTGTGTGTGGCGTCGGGGATAATGAATTTTAATCGCTATTCGACGCATTTTTTGCTATTTTTAGCGGATTTTGCTATTTTAGCTGATTTTGCTATTTTTAGTTGATTTGTAAATTAATCCCGATTAATTAGGTTTTGGTATCTACTGAATACCTAAAATATTGTATATATTGTATGGAGAATGGCGGAAATTCGATATAATGAAAAGAAAGGTTTTCCTGCTGAGGGTTTCCTAAAAAGATTCTGCGGTATCTGCGGTATGGAGCCATTGATTAATTTATGTATTGTTTAAGAATATATATGCATTGTTTTACTGCAGTTTGAAACTTACATGGTATCGAGAAATTTGCCTTTGGCTTCAGAGGGACGCTTTGCTGCCGAGGGTCGGCTCTTCGTCGCGAGCAGATCAAGTTTTTATCTTGGGTCTGTGATAAACTTTGGTTCAGTGGGAGCTTTTGCAGGAGATTTGAGTAAAGTAAAAGGAATGGCGAACTCATCTAGAATCGATATAGAGAGGTTCAATGGTAAAACTTTTGAGCTATGGAAGCTCAAGATGAGGACCTCTTTGTAGACAAAGAACAATGGATCAACAGGGATCCCGGTAATACGTTTCATCGGTACACCATCTATTACACACAGCGATCGGTACACCTCCTACCACAACCACTAGTACACCAAGCATCGGTATGTCGGCAAAAAGATTGGGAGAATTTTGACAGAAGAGAAAGGAGTAATATTAGACTCTTCCTGGCAGATTCGTGTTGTTGAATGTCTCGAGAATCTACGTACCAAGGAACTATGGGATAAGTTAGGAATTTGTATCAATCAAAGTCCCCCGTAAACAAGTTGTTTCTTCAAAGAAGTTGTATCATCTTAGGATGAAGATGGAGATTCTCGCGATGCAACATCTAAATGCCTTTAATACTCGTGTAAGTCAACTTGTCTCAGAATATTACGCATTGCAGAAGAAGATAAGTATTACTTTGTTATGTTCTTGCCAAACTCTTGGGATAATCCGGGTCAGGCAATAGGTAGCACCACTCAACCTACATTGAAATATGAGGATGTGGAAGTTGCATCGCTGTTATCCAAGAGATGAGGCTGAAAAGCATGGATGGTCATAGCATCGATGCTTTATTTGTAAGAGGGCATACCCAGAGAGGAACCCTCCGGTAAGCCTTCTGATGGAGATCTAAATATACGGTAGATCTAAGTCTCTAGGAAAACTTTTGAGGAAATACGCCTGAAAAGTGTGGTAAAACAGGCATTATAAGAAAGATTGCGTGTCTAAGAAGGCTGAAAAACCAGTATAACTGATAGTACCTCTTCCACCTGAGGTGAAACCTCCATCAAGAAGAAGGTGATGTTTCATCTTAAGATTCAAGCACACATGCGTAATCATGGTGTGATGTATTAACGATTCAAGTGCATCATACCATATGATTCCTCACATGGAGTGGTTCTCTCAATATGAAGAATATGATGGTGGTGATGTATTCCTAGGAGATGACTCACAGCAAAAATCTTGGGACGGAAGGGTTTTCGTGTCCTTTTGCTAAATGATGGAAGGATTAGAACTCTCCTCGGGTTCTACATTCCAAAACTAGCCAGGAAACTAATATCCGTAGCAAGTTGGGTGACGCAGGAGTGAGAACTATATTTTGAAAAGGACACTGCAAGATGATACGAGGAGCAATGTGTTTTACGAGGGGAGTTCGCTAGGAATTCTCAGACAAGTTGTTGGGGAAGAACTTTATACTCTAATGTAAGTAACAGCCTGCTGTCCCTGGAAAGCGTAAAAATGAAGGACAAGACCAATACTATCCCAAAAAAAGAAGACCATGTTGTGGCATCAAAGATTGGGGCATATTGGAGAAAAGAGCCTTCGAACATTACACCCGCAGCTGCATGATTGAAGGTATGTCCGACACTGATTTGATTGTGGAAAATTGCATATGCTGCAATGACCTGCGCAAGATTCCCATCTCTGTGCTACAAATGGTTGTGGCGGGGATCTTAGAGTTGATACACGCTGATGTGTTTGGACCTCGCTCTGCTCCATCCCTGGTAAATCAAGGTATTATGTTCTATCCATAGATGATTATTCAAGGAACACAGGGATTTATTTTCTAAGAAAGAAATCGGAGGGATTTGATAAATTTAAAGAATTTAAGGCTCGGTAGAAAATCGCACAGAAGAAAATAAAGGTATTGGAGAATGCATAATGAAGTGGAGGAATTCACGGAAATGAATTTGAAGAATTAAGAAGTGTGGTATAGCGAGGCGTAAGACTACTCCATACACTCCTCGCCATAATGGAGTTGCAGAACGGATGAATGGGATTAATCGATGGAAAAAGATAGGAGCATGCTCGGGCCATGCGTGGTTAGACAAGAATTCTCGCGCAGGCGTTGAGTACCATGTTACCCTCGGTCAATCGACCACCTTCATCATGGATGATACAACTCACATGAGGGTTGAACCGGAAAGAAACCCTCTTTCAACATCTTAGAGTGTTTGGTTTTGATGCTTATGTACATGTTCCAAAGGAAATAGGAGGTTGATAATAAAGTTGAAAAGTGTATCTTATTGGTTATAAAGATGGTGTGAAAGGTTATAAGATTTGGGAACCCAAAACCAAGAAAAATAGTATTACGCCGAGATGTTGTTTTTAGAGGTAAAAGAGGTGAGTTAAACAAGAATTTCACCAGCAAGATGAACCCGAAAATAGAGCTTGAGTTGGATGATGAAAACTATGAATAATCTGAAGAAGATGAAGCAGAGGAATCAGAAGAAGAAGAACCCTCACAATTCCTTAATTGAGAGGAGAGAAAAGTGAGAGATAGAAGGCAACCGTAAAGGTATAGTCCAATCTGATTTTCATTCCAATTTTGTTTTTATCTATTATCGATGATGATCCCTTAACTGTCAGGGAAGCAATGCATTCAAGAGATAGTAAACATCCGAAGAAGGCCATGGTTGAAGAAATGGGATGCCTCGATAAGAATGAGGCATGGATATAGTTGAGCTTCCAGCTCGAAGAAAAATCGCTAGCAAATGGTTGTTCAAGAAGAAGTTTAATGCGTAAGATAAAAGGGAGAAATACAAAGCTCTGCTATAGCAAAGGTTATTCCCCCGTAGAGGGAATTGACTTTGGTGAGATTTTTCCTGCTTGCTAAGTTAACTCTATTAGATTTCTTTATCTATTGTTGTCGCTTTGATCTTGAAGTGGAACAATGGATGACGACATCATTCCTACATGGGGACTGGAAGAAGAAATTCATACGAAGCAACCGTAGAAGGTTTTGTAGTGAAGGGGGAAGAAAGAGCTAGTCTCAGAACTAAAGAAGTCACTATACCTGGGTTCAAAGTAATCCCAGATGTGGTACCAAAAGTTTGACACATACATCCTTGAATTGGGATTTGTAAGAAGCTGGCTTGATCAATCGTATATTCCAAGCATGTTGGAAATCACTTCATTTATGTAGGTAGTGTTGTATGTTGATGATATGTTGTTGGTGGAGGGAAATAAATATGATAAGTATCAAGGAGGTGAAATCGAAATATCCTCCAAATTTGACAATGAAGCGATCCTGTCGCTAACTCATTCCTCGAATGGAGTATCAAAGAGATCGCGGCAAACAAGAAACTCGTTGAATCAAAAGAAACATGTTGAAACGAGAATACAGAGGTTTAATATGCATGAAAGTAAACAGTCAAGGTTCCTATTCCTATAGGTGTAAAGTTATTCGCAGACTGTGTCCCAAGACACGTGAAGAAGAAGAGGACATGTCCCATGTTCCATATGCCAAGCAGCTGGCGCCTTTGATGTATGCAATGGTCTCACACTAGGACCAATCATTGCACATGCAAAGGAGCTTTTGGAGCAGGTATAGCGTCAAAACCGTGGGAAGGAGCATTAACATCAGCAAAGAGGGTCTTCGTGGTATCTTCAGTGGCACCACCGGGCTATGGATTGTGCTACCAAGGAAGGTCGGAATTGGACGAGTGGTGACATACATGGCTTTGTTGATGCGACTGGCCGAGATTTGATCGCAGTAAGATCTACAAGCAGCTGTATTTAACCCATTTGGAGGAGCAATCAGCCTGGATGAGCAAAGACGTGCTCTAGTGGCACTCCTTCAACTACGGCTGAATACGGCGCCCACCGCAAGCAAGGGAAGCGATGGTTACAAATATTGTGTTCGTGCATTGGGTTGGTACAACAAGCGCTGAGATTAGACTGTGATGCCTGAGTGCAATATTCCTGGCATAGAACCTAGCTTATCATTCAAAGACAAAGCATATTGATGTACAATATCACCCTCAGGAGAGACATGTGGTTGAGGAAAAGAAGGTGTTGGCCCGGAAAAAGGTTGATTAATTTGAAGAATGCCAGATTCATATTGACAAAGTCCGTGGAGCACCTAAAAGTTCTCTGGTGTAGAGTAACAATGGGCATTGCCGCCTCGGATTGTTGACTATATAATCCCTTACTCTGGATGCAAAGAAAACAACAAGTGGGAGAACAAGGTATGTATATATCTTTGTGCTGTGTGTGTGTGGGTATGTCGAGCACGAGAATCGCTGGCCCGACCCATCCCCTTCACCGCTTTTTTTGGGTGGTTTTGCTATTTTAGTGGATTTTACTATTTTTAATGGACATTTGTAAATTACTCCCTGATTAAGGGATTAGGGTTTTGGTATCTACTAATACCTGCAAATATTATATATATTGTATGGCAATGGTGAAATTCGATATAATGAAAAAGAAAGGCTTTCCCGGCTGAGGGTTTCCGGTAAAAAATCCCTGTATTCTCTCGTATGCTTTACTGATTAATTTCTGTATTGTTTAAGAATATATGCATTGCTTTACTTCGCAGTTTAAAACTTACATACTTGGAACAACCCTTATAAAATACTAAATATTTATCCCACATGCCGATTCATTGTTGGCTCGTGAGTCACACCACCCTCTCCAACGAGGGGGTCATTGAAACATGGAAGCACTCTTCTAAAGTCACTTCACCATCTCCTACACTGGATAGCGTCGCTGCCTGACAATGGTACTTCTATTGAATTAGGCAAAGATGATATCCTGATTGGGGAAATAAAGCCCCGCTTCTCTCCTAGATCAAGTTGAATCACTTTACATAACTTAGGCATATAATTATCTTTTCATTTAAAAGTTAATCACCAGCCAGTTGTATCACTTGCTTAATCTTAATACTAGCTCCATACCGAATTCCAGGACAGAGAACTCTTGGTTGAATGGAACAGCTACACACATCATCTAAAAGAAGATGACATCTGACTATAGGAGCGGTCGGACACTCTAATCTGGACAGGAGGCGATAAATTGGGAGTCATATCAGTCTGAAATATCTACAAAGAAATGACAAAGGAGATCTGGCCCATTCGAGAACATACCTGGCACACACGCATGTGGAAGTGGAATTGTCCACCGAAACTAAAACTCTTTACTTGGATATTGACGGAGAATAAAATCCTAGTCTGGGATATCCTACAAAGTCGGGGCTGGTCTGGCCCAAACCGCTGCATTCTGTGTGAGGAGAGTGAAACCTCACTTGACCTTTTTGTGAGCTGCAATTTTACCCAACAAGTCCGGCTTTTCAAGTCACAGCGTCACTAAAATTAATTGAACAATGGCTTGGACCTTCGACATTCTCCTGCTCTAGTTCTTGGTGCTCAAGACACCACATCTACCCCTCGCTGCCAGCCACGGTTTGTTGGAAAGTTTGGTTGACAAGGAATGCTACCATATTTGATGATAAACCCCCCTCGGTTATTTTGGTGACAAGCCTCATAATTTCTGTAGTCGACCACCCTTCCCCCCCCAACTTTGCCCAGAAAGTTCGCAGATCTTCTACAACTCTCCCTTTTGATAAAGCTATAGCCTGGTTCGACGGAGCAACTCAATTAGGTGGATCACTTTGTGGGGCAGGAGGCCACATACATATCATCTCTCATACCTCCTATAGATGGTCCCTTAACAGAGGACAAGGAACCAACACCAAAGTCAAACTTTTGGGGGCTTGGGCTTCCCTAATTCTGGATCAGAGGCTGAACATCGATGACTTTCTTCTTCTTGGATATTCCAAAGTCATTATCGACTCGATAAATGACAAGGCTGACCTCTGATCAACAACTCTGGAATGATGGAAAGAGAGAACCATCAAGCTATAAGTTTTCTTCAAGAGCTCAGCCTCTCACATCTACAGAAGAAAAATGCCATCAGATCAACTATCAAAACTAAGACTTTCCCAGCCTCTCTACTCTCATAAGTATCGGGCCGATGGAGGATTTGTGAAGAAGGTCTCTAACTCTGCTCAAAATATGATGTGGCAGACACTAGGACACCGAATCCACTATTGGCATTGTGTCTCTGTTTTGTATCAGTTTTTTGTGCTACTCGGCTTTTATGTAATAGATATCAACAGGCAATCCACTCTAAAAAGACATGACAAGCAACAAGCTGCTCATAGTACACCAGCCGTAGTCACCTTTGAAACAGAGTTCATGGCCAATAAAATTGTAAACTTTGACAATCTTCGTGATGCATCCTTTTTCATTGTATTTTCTTGACACCTGAGCGCAACATACAACACTACACAGGCCCCTATAGCCAATTGATTGTTGTTTTTGAAGACATTATATCCTTTGAATATACGTTGCAACTTTCCAAGTGGAAAAAAAAATAGATTTTCTAATTTATATATTCTTTTTATTTATTTGTACTTGAATAACATTTTTAAATGATATCATATTCAAAAGAAACAACCATACACTTCTATTTTCCCCACATAAGTTGTTTCTCCTCAAAGTGTAGTTTTATTGATAATAATGATTATATTGGTATTTATAGGCATTGTCTAAACATTCCACTTTTGTAACTTTGTCACCATCCTATCAAACATCTTGTCAAATCACCATATGGAGATCCAACAATTTTTATCCTATTTCAATACAAATTGATCGATAAAACTCCAAAAAGTCTAACATTTAGACTAAGTTGTATTTATATATATGTTTCACTTGTCATAATTGTTTTCTTATTATAATTGATAAATATAATTTTTATTTAAATTTGTTTTAATCAAACAAATATACATGATAGTAGCTCTCCATAGTGAACTATAGAATATCACACAATTATTAGTTTAAAAATAAAAAATTAATTGATATTGGTGATTAAAAACACAAATGAATACAAAATATATTAAAAAAAGAGATTTTTTAACTTATCTTATTTGTTTATCTTCATTGTTGTTCTATTAAATAATATGATATACATTTACATGGTTAATTATCACCCTTTAAATAATTTTTACATATTGTTATTTTCCTTTTACAAAAGAATAAAATAAGATTTTTAAATTGTTTCCGTTATGAATTTTTAATTGAAGAATGAGGCATTAGAAGAGTATTGTTAATATGAAAAAGAAGATATTTAATGCAACATATGTGTTTATAATAGCCTATATATGTGTTGAAGTTTCCTTAGTGATATTTTTTTGCAATTGTAATGTCCCATTGGGTGGATCTCTTAGGTTTTCCCACACAATATAGTGATTATCTCATGGAATTTCAAGCTTCCTCATGTTCTACTGAGTAGGATTTTATCAAATTCAATGCAATGATCATATATTAAGTTCTACAATACATCAACATTTTTAACGTGTTCTTTCATAGCTCTAGCTTTAGAAACCCAAATGGATTTGGTGTTTGTTTAAAAGGCTAACAAAAACAATGTATCTTGTGTTAGATACCTAATCTTTTGGATTATGGTATATTGTGGCACAGTTAGCCATAGTTTAAAAATATTAAAAGTCATTGTTGAATATGAAGAGTTATTAACCCTCTTGGAACATGAAACCAAGAGTCATCTCTCAATGTATTTATGTATGATTCATTAATAAAAAATGAAAACTTGAATCTATTTGATCCTTTACCTATTAGTGGAGTGGAGTGATTGAAATTTTCTCATATCTCCGTCATCTCCATCATCTTGATCATTGGTTGGATTTTTCTTTCTATTTTCTTACTTGTTGGTTTCCTAGTGAGTGTGTTGGAAATCTAATTGAAACATTTGGCTCAACAAAATTTTCTATTCCTTATCATTCTCCATGCCCATGTTCTCCACTTGAATTTCATTTTTCTTGTTTTCGCTCACTCTTTTCCATGCAACCAAATCTCGCATGATCCTTCTTTTCAGTCATGTTAAAATATCATGAAGTGTAATACACCGTTTTTGAGCCCCCATATGAAATAGTGTATTTGGTTTAATGAGTAAAGGCTTAGTGCCCAAACAGTTAAAGAGGTCGTTGTTCCTAGGAAATGTAATTCTATGATCATTATTAATAAATAAATACATAGATGGCTCGAAGATGGGAAAGGAAAAGAGTTATAAGGGCTAAGATTCCATGAGAGCGGGGGATTAAGTAATAAGTCATTTTAACATATTTTATTCAACCATAATTGTTTCAATGGAGAGAAGGGGTTACGTGAGCTTCTTCGGGGAAGGAAATGTGGTTCTTGATTTCCATGTAAATATACAAACCTATCTTGTGGATGTTTCATGGTTCTTCTTCTTATTCTTCACTCACCATCTGCATTCATTATTCTTTGGTTCACACTCTCCATTCTCTTCACTTTTTCACTCATTCATTCTCATATAGAATTGAACGTGGGGTAAATTATTAGGTTTGGTTGGATACCAACAAAAATATCTATATGTGCTTGAAATATTTGTATGGATTGTAGCAGATCTTGAAAATCTATTTTTCTTTGTGATTGAACCTAGTGAGGATTTTCTCATCTTATTTCCAGGTTCCGTTTTCTAAATGATAGTATTTTTTTTTTAGATTGCCTACCTGTAACGAAGCTATGGCCTCTCCCCCGGAGTTAAGTATATATATTTTTTCCAATTCCACAACCTTTAAAATCCATGAAATTGCATCTACACAAGGGAACACTCCAACAACAGCTTCCACCCTATGTATTCTTGATCTCTAAATTTTTTGAAAATATCAAGTTCATATTTGACAGGAATATCCATTTAAGTTAGTATCCTCCTTTATCTATGAGTCATGTTATGTCATCATACACTAATCCTAAGGAATTAGGCTCTCCCTCATACCTGAATCCATTGCTATAAGACTATGCGCTAGGTTCCTCTATTATTGTCTTCTTTTGCGGTAACATCTCTGAACCTGCACCATATAATAATATCTTGGCTCCCATGAGCTAGTCAAGATGGTCTTCAATCATGGAATTTAGTACCAACCTCACTGTGATTTTTTTTATGGCCTTGTAATCAATGTAAAGTCGCCAATTCCCATATTTATTTTGTACTCGTACAATTCAGCTCTTGTAGTAAGTGAGGAGTTGGGTCGAATGTGCCCCTTTGAAGACCCCCATATTTGTCACTTAATTTCCCCATTTTCCATTAGAGAGGTGTGATAGAATGTCCCATTGGGTGTATAGTAACCTGTGGTTGTATCCATTGGAATTTTTCGGGGCCTAAGAATGTTACACACCTGGTGGGTGATGAGAAGATGTATTTTTATTTTTCCACGATCTTGTCCACTTTATTTTGTTGTATGGAGAGGCCCCATTCAAAGGCTATGGATGTGGTTGTGACCTTTTCTTCACTTTGAGAGAGAATCATGAAGAAGATAAATTTTTCGATCTCAGAAATGACCTTCTTGCATTTCTTAGTATAGATAAAAGAAATAATCTGTGAGGTGGAGCTCCCTCTAGTATCATGTACAATTTTCTTCCCAGCAATAACACCGCGGAGGAATAGACTCCATATACAATAGTGTTGTTTCCACAACAGGTTGGCCTTAAAATAACATCACAAAGTTCAAGGGGAATATCACACAATACCTCAACCTTCAAGGGCTTGATGTCCCAAGGAAAACGCATTACCTCGCCGGGATGACATGTATGTCCCTTCCTTGGTGGAGCCACCGATGGTGTAGGGATTTTGGTGTGGTGTCATCAACATGTTCAACCACTTGACAACCTCTCATGAGATCAAGTTATTTTGACTTTCGATATCGGAAAAGAAATGAAGTAGATCACCCTTCACCCACATATACAAGTGAAAAATGCACTCACCTTCCTCCTGTTCCTCTGGTTCACTTGGTTGGACCCTGGTGGTAGTGATAGTGGCACTGGTTTCATGTCAATGATCTGCCTGGCTATGGTTGGATTTGATTCAGTCTAAACATACCTCCGGGACTATGAGGCTTTCAACCGCCCACCAACCACTACTTCAAGTGACATTCATTGATGTTATGCTACGAGATTTTATCAAATTCACACCACTTCCCAGTGTATTTCTTTCATCTTTTCATTACCATTCTTTGTTTGTGCCTTTGCTTGGTTTTCTTGAGGGGGTCCATCCTTTCTCCAGACTTTATTTGTTGGCTTGGGTCTACCTTTGTCCCGCTTCTACCATGAGGAATTTGTATATCCAAACTCCCACTTCTTCTGTTTAATAAGCCGCCTGATTTTGATAAGATATCAATATGTCGTGTCCAGTGATTAGATGTATAGAAGATGCATTTATGTTTGGATGTACCTATGTATATCCTTGTGGTATTTTAGAACCAATTTTTTCTCATAGTATTTGATACCCATTTTGGTGAACAAGGTATGGAAGAAATTTGTGAAACTGGGTATCGGTTCGGTCCCTTTCCCATCGGCGTGGTCCATCTTGTATACTAGTCATCGTAGCCTAACAGTATATTATTGTTCCTTAATAGCATCCCCTCAAATAATCCCAAATGGGGTTGACCACAAATATTGAAAATTCTTAGTGGCCCCTCTTTCTCATAGTGTAAGTCTTAGACCAATCTTTGACATGGGGGATAGCCTTAAGGAGTGAGAAAGGTACTCTTTTCTTTATCTAAAAAGTTATGGACACGAAAATACCCTTCTAGTAGATTCAACCATTTATCTACAACACCGGTGATCTATCCTGCCTTCAAATAAGGGATATCAAAATCGAATTATATATTGTAGGGTGGAAACATGGCCGCTCGATGAAGATGCCGCTGCTCATTTCCAGGCCGGCCCAAGGATCTTTGTAAAGTTATCTATCATATTGTTCATTTTTCGTGGCAAGGGATTCCTTGAGCAACAACTTAAAAGAATCTCCTACTCAATCATCTCTCATTTCTTCTACAATGAGAGGTCATTAGACGGCAGATAGTCTTACAAGGGCTCAACTTGTTTCAAGTCCCACTTTGTTCCCCGAATTTTGTTGGGGATATGCATAGAAATGTATAAAGAGCATCAGCTTCTAATACCACCGGGATCTAGATTTATAAATGAACCTAAATAGAAGACAATGTATGGCAAAAAATGCATAGGAGATACAGTAAAACCTATATTTTATTAATAAAGAGAATATGTTGAAAGTCTAAAATGCAGACTGAAACAAACATGCTCAAATGGTTGCAACTTCTCTCTAGGAAGAGATGTGACGGCTATGCTCATTCGCAAGAAGTTGGCTACAATGATTCTCCAAAGGCCTTTTTAACATAAAAACATAAATGAGAAAACCCTAAACATAAAAACCCTCAGCTCTCTAGGAGACGAAGTGTCAAAATTCATGTGGGCTCTTGGCTTAGTGTTGCACAACACACCTGTTGGGGTCGTAACTTTTGCATACAATCTATGTTTTAAGGGCACAATATCTCGCTGGAAAGAACTATCGGAGGAGTACACACGATGTTGTCGTTAATCGTAAATCCTATAGTGTGACTATGTAGCACCCAAAAATGTTGTTTAGGCCTCGTAGCCCTAGAAGTTTAGAACCCAAAAACTAAGAAAAACTGCCGTGCAAAATGAAAAATTGTTCTTTGAGCTAATAGGTGGTGGCTAATTCATATCCACCTCGATCAATCAAGAACATCCTAAATAAATTTCCCAAAAAAGTGTAATGATATGGTATTTCTAAGCCCCAAGAAAAACAAATTTTGTTGTTTAAGAAGTTAAAATATTTAGCCATATTATTTTTAAGGATGGTATTTTTGTTGACATGGAACACACTAAATCCATATGCTCTTGTTTTTTGGGAAAATTAATTTGTGAGAAAATTTGTTCTGGATTTTTCCAAAAGAGTTAAACCTCTAAACCTCTCCATATGATAAATAATGATGTTCAATTCAAATGGACATATGTTGAAAATGAGGGCTTTGAGAAGATCAAGGTTACCATAGTGGTTGCAACTACTCTTGAAAGTCATATTTCATTAAATACATTTTATTGTAAGAAGGATAATCATGTTTTTATATACAATCAAAAATTGTTTTACAATTATGATAGAAAATATTAATTATGATTTCAACATTTAAATTATAATTAATATTAATTATTGTTATTCTAATATATATATATATATATATATATAATTGAAATTTGTGAAGATTATTATGAAAATAAAATGAAACAAGATTTAAATAAATATATACACATATATATAATCATCCTATTTTACATTTCATATTTCACATCTTTTTAATCACAATAAATAGCTTTGTTTTTTTAATTTAACATAACAATTAAAACACTTTAATCATTTAATATTAATTATGATTTTTCAAATTTCAAATTTAACATCTCTTTTATTATTACTATATATCTTGAGTCGGCTCACTGTTAAGAACATGTGTTTTGTCCCAAAAATTACATATTTATATGAGGGAGTAGGGTATGTATACCCCAAAAAAACTTTATCAGTAAAATGGCTGAACTAAAGTATCTCATACAACAATTTGATGTGTAGTTTGACAGTGACCTAAAATAAATTTTCATTATTGTTATTATTATTATTAAAAATAAACTAAAAAAAATAATTTTATACTCCAAAGCTTTTAAAAAAAATAATTATATACTCTTACATAGAAAAGTCCGACACACTTTTAGCTGACTCCATACCCCAAACTTCCCCAAACTTCCTAAAGATATATTTAGGTTTATCATTATAAAACATCAAAACAGAAATAGCTATACCTACTAAAACCTTGTAAGGCTCAAATGTTCCTTAGTGTACAGAGAAAATGACAACGGTGGAAGAAGTTATTATGCTTCCAATGGAGCCAATTGTTTGCAGAGAGTTAAAGGTAGAAGATTTGGTACCGGATTACTGTAACACAAAAGATCAATACAGGTGGTATCGGGTCGTTAACCCCGTTTGTAGTGTGCATCCTGACCAGCACGCTACTGTACAGTGTGAATACTGTGCTAAGAAGAGGTTATCTGGGCCCGACTCTCAGTTTTGTTCCATAAAATGTTTAATCCACACTTGGGACCGCCACCGTGGGCTGCACAGGCACGGACTCGAGGGGACACAATGCAATCAGCAGCAGAAAATGTTGACCAATGGATTTCTCCGTTCAACAATCGTGAGTTGCCGTCAAGTTGGAAGTTTTATACACCCACAATCGAAGATATAGGGAAAGTTTTACCGCTGGAATGTGAGGGGAGTATATTATTCCATACTCAGCCCGTTATTCCATTTCCGCAGGGCCTTCCCCTGCGTCCTCGACAAATGATTAAAGTTACCAGCAACGCTGGGGAACGAGCTGGTAGCTTCAGCAGTCCATCAATAACAATTGTGACGTACAATGTGCTCGCTAAAGTGTACGCTACTTCTAAAAAGCATTACCACTGTCCTCCATTGGCGGTTCTGTGGGAACACCGCCGCGAAAACTTGGTGAAAGAAATGATACAATACGATGCTGACATCGTTTGCCTCCAGGAGGTCCAAAGCGACCATTTTACGCGTTTTTCAAACGAGAATTGAAGAAGCTAGGATATGCTGGATTGTATAAGGAAAACAGAGAGAATGGTACAGCCCAACTCTTATGGCTGTGCTACTTTTTATCGAATGGATCGATTTGATTTGTGGGAAGCAAAATGGATCAAATTGAGCGATTATGCTAAATCTCTCGCCAGTCGATTTTATAAAGACAACATTGCGCTGAACGTTATCCTTTCTTTCAAGAACAGTAATCAGCGTCTCTGCATAGCCAATACTCACATCCATGCAAATCCAAATAACAATGAAGTGAAGCTATTCCAGGTTTATTACTTGCTTAAGGAGTTGTAATCACTTGTCCAAAAAATTTGCGGCATTCCACTTGTGATATGGGGAGACTTCAATTCTATACCTGGAAGCGCCGTCCACTCACTTTTTACCGAAGGTTATGTCCATTCGGATCACGAGGATTTGAATTATGGTACATATGGTGAATTGTAGCCTGTTGAGATGTTTCAGCATACACATCCTTTAGTAAGTGCCTATTCTTCCTATTTTCAGTGCGATCTGGAGCAGGCAGAGATCGCGAGGAAAATGAATGACGAGACAAGGGAGCCTCACTTCACTATCTTCTCCAGCGATTTCCGAGGAACGTTGGACTACATACTTTACAGTAGGACGAATTTGAAGGTGGTGTCGCTGCTCGAGTTGATGGTTGAGGATGAAGTGCAAAACGGTGCACTTCCCTCACCTAATTGTCCCTCTGATCATATCGCACTCGTGGCCAAGTTTAGTTACATCCCTATTCCAAAACCCACAAGAGCAAATAAGCTTAATAGTGCGCCTCACTCCCGCGGCTCTGAATTCCGGTGGCTGTCACTCCCGTGGCGCTTTCCACTCTGTGAAAAGGCTTACCCTGTCAACAGACGGCTCGGATCAGAAACGCTCTGATACCATGATGAAGAATGCAGCGCAGAAAGAATCAGAAAAATACACGCAGAAAGTGAAAAACTAGATTATACAGCCCTGCTTACTATTCACACAAATGTATCAATATACAATGGTTTACAGTCCTGCATAAAAGCATGCAGACTCAACTACGAAAATAGAATAAATCTCTAATTTGGAAAACGCAAAAAAGCTGCATTTACAGTGAGTAATTACTATTTCTAACAGTTATGGACCAGAACCCACAAAAACAAATAATCTTTGTAGTGGATATGGACAATTGCAACAACACTAAATTGGATGGCTGGATGTGCACGAATGTTGAAGAGGTTTCGACCGAGGAATGGCATTGCAGTTTGCCTTGGATGGATTATCCCTCTATATTTTAATAAATGATCATTGATTGGCATTTTAGGATTCCATTGTATAACCAATGCTGACGGTGGTAAAAAATCATATATTCACTCATTAGTTTAGATGAGTTTCATTAGACATATTATCACCCTTTTCATCGTATTATCACCCTTTTCGTCGGGATCAAAACAGGTCACATTGATAAGGTTATAACGCAACTTCGATTTTGTTTATACACAATATATAATTTTAATATTTTAAAAATATTAATTTTAATTGATTACTATTAATTTTAATTTATTTCAATATTATTTAAATAGTGATATTTTTTATTTGTATTATTTGTATTATTTTATGTTTTCCTTAATTTGTTTTCATTTTATTATATGTTTTTTAGTTTTAATGTGTTGTATATATTATTGTATTTTATATACTTTAACATTTCATACATTTTAGTATTGAAATGGTTTTTATATGCAAATACTAATAAAGAAATCACATTGAGTTGAATAAAGAGATATGGTTTTATTTTGAAATTGGTTTACACTATGTAATTATTCTATCCATGTCATTTGATAAATGAATTGAGCCCATTTTTCTTTTTACATCATCTATTTTGGTTCTTATTATTATAAGAGGATATGTTAATTTAAATTACTATAAATAACTCAAACCCTATGTTGAATAAATAATACCACCCACAAACCATCGTAATGTAAGTAGCATATTGAAATGAATTCAAGAAACATTTATATGGATATATACATCGTCCATTTAAAACATTTATACTAATATATATACATCATCCATTTGCTCATTATTAGAGACACTAACACCAAAATAGATTTAATTTGGTTTAGAACATTCATTTGCTTATTATTATTGTGAATTGACATGTTAACTTGAACTATTGTACAAAATCGAAATCTAATATCAAATAATTTTTGTTTGTTTATTAGTTTGTCTGTGATCTACTACTGGACTCGCCTAAACATTGAAATGTAAGAGATCATCACGTTAACTGAAACAAATGCATAGGCTTTAAAATCAATGCAACAAATATTGAAACCAATGCAAAAACAATGAATTGAAGCTACT
>SNQJ01S0152192.1:6867-23077 GCA_010110895.2 Picea sitchensis | reverse complement strand
CCCCATCACTTTGTATCCCACTTCCTCTTTGTCCCCTACTCTTCTCCCCTTTCCCTCTTTACCTATGTCTACCCCCCTTCTTGTTAGGAAACAAGATCACGGAGAAATAAAATAAAACAAATGTGAAAATAAAACACAAAAGATACGCAATACAATAGAGACACATATATACATGGTTCACCTAGTGTGGTCTACGTCCACAAGAGAAATTGTCAGGTCCTTCATTTTTATTATCCAACAAAATGAAGGGATACAACCTATAACACACCCAATGTAACTTCCTCTTCTTTCTCTCACAGTCTCCTCTCTCAGAATACAATACTCGCTATATAATACACATCCAAAATACAATTCTCTCATAAGAGAGGGTTTCCTTCTAGGGAAAAAAACCCTAAAAATAGCTTCTACCGTCATATATGTGACCTTATAATGAACGGTCCAGATTGACAACGAAATTACAATATTTTACAAGGCAGTTGTTCCCAATATTTCTCTTCAGGGGCGCATCCCCCCTAGACCCCCCTGGCAACAGTTGTGGTTGGGGGGGGGGCGGGGCGGGGGGATCCCCCCTAAACCCCCTCGTTAGGTAATGGGGTCCAAGCACGACTGAAACAAACCTATGAATCATGAAGATAATCAAGCTCCACGACCAACAATCTCCCACTTGAAGACTAATCACAATAACTCCATTGTTGTTGCAACTTGTTGGACTATACTCCACCTTGGATATGGAAAATTTCTCATCTTCACCTTCATGCTTGAAGACCAAATGAAATTGAGCAGGAAATTAGTTTCTCCCTGGCTACTCCCTTTGTTAACATGTCTATTCTTTTCCAACCTCAAATGTCCATCTTCCAAGAAATATCATATGAAATGGCACCTGAGTTGCATATGCTTAGTATTTGAATGGAAGGTTGAGTTCTTTTCAATATGAATGGAACTCTCACTATCAAAGTACAACCTGCTATTCTCCTTCTTCTTTCCCATTTCCTACATAAACCTCTGTAACCAAATCATTTCTTTACTAGCCTCTGTAGAAACAACATACTCTGGTTCTATTGTTGAAAGTGCAACAACCTTTTGTAGTTTTGAAATCCAACTTAATTTTGTTCCACCTACAATAAAAAAATACCATGTGGTGCTCCTCCTACTATCTTTATCACCTACCATATATGAATCAACATATCCCTATAGAACAGTGTCTGAAACTCCAAAACATAATGCATGAGTATTAGTACCTTTCAAATACCTAAGAATCCACTTTATTTCCTCCCAATGTTCTTTACCTATATTGTTCATATACCTACTCACAACTCCCGCTGCATGTGCAATATCTGGTCTTGTGCAAACCATCGCATACATCAAGCTTCCAACTGCTAATGAATAAGGGACTCTAGACATGTATTCTATCTCATCCAATGTCTTGGGATACATTTTCTTATTTAATTTTAAATGTTTAGCCAAAGGTGTACTAGCTAGTTTTGCATTCTACATTCAAAACCTCTCCAACACCTTCTCTATTTACTCACCTTGAGACAATGTCAATTTTCAATTTTTCTTGTCTCTTATTATTCTCATACCAATGATTTTCTTTGCAGCACCCAAATCCTTCATCACAAATGAATTATCTAATTTCTTCATGAGAACATTTATATCATGCATATTAGACCCTGCAACAATCATGTCATCTACATACAATAGCAAGATAATATAGCTTCCATTTTCTAGCCTTTTAAAATAAACACAGTGATCAGAATGGCATCTACTATAACCTTGTTAATTTTTTCATAAACCTATCAAACTTCAAATACCACTACCTTGAATATTTCTTTAGGCCATACAATCTCTTATTCAATTTTCATACAAAATTCTCCTTTCCTTTGACCTCATACCCCTATGGCTACTGCATATAAGTCTCTTCCTCCAAACCCCCATGGAGAAAAGTTGTTTTTACATGTAACTATTCAAGATGGAAATATTCTACCGCCACAAGACTTAAAATAGTCCTAATTGAAGTAATATTAACAACAAGATAAAATATTCCATCAAAATATATACCTTTATTTTGTGCAAACCCCTTTACAACAAGTCTAGCCTTGTACTGTGTTTTTCCTACATATTTGTCCTTCAACTTGTAAACCCATTTATTCTGCAATGCTCTTTTTCCTGCAGAAAATTGAACCAAGTCTGAAGTCTAGTTATTTACCAAGGAATCCATTTCCTCTTCCATGCCTTGCTCCTAATTATTTTTAATGTATACCTTCATTTCCTCTTCATAACTTTTTGGTTCACCAGAACCAGTGAAAAATAAATAATACAATGAAGGAGAGTATTGTTCAAGGGGTCTACTTAATCTGGTATATATTCTAACAACACTTGCATGAGTTTGAGGTACCTACTGCTCCTATTGTTGTACATTTTCATTTTTTGGTACCTTTGTAATTTCTTTTTCAGTGATCTCATCAAGCACTCTATATTCTGGTTTTTCTTTTTTCTGTTTCTTTCCCTGCAACTGATATTTGTACATGAACTTCTCTTGAATATCACATCTCTACTCCTAATGATTTTGTGATTTTCATAATCCCATAAGTGATAACCAAAATCATTAAAATTGTATCCAATAAAGGTACACTTCTTGGATTTTGCCTCAAGATTTGTTCTATTTTCTTTATTAATATGGAAAAATGCTTCACAACCGAAAGCCTTCAAAAAAGAATAGTTTACCTTTTTACCTGTCCATTCCTCCTCTAGAATTCCACCATCCAAAGAGATTGAAGGTCCTCTATTTATTAAGTAAACAATAGTATCTACAACATATGCCCAGAACTGTAAGGGAAACCCTGTATGCAATCTCATACTCCTTACATGCTCCAAGATGGTCGTGTTTATCCTTTCTGACACGCCATTTTCTTGTGGTGTTCTTGGAACTATCTTCTCTCTACGAACCCCATGGTATGAATAGTAATCATAAAATTCCTTGCTGCAATATTCACCTGCATTGTCTGATCTGAGACTCTTCAATCTTTTTCTTGTCTCATTCTCAACCGAAGCTTTCCATTTCTTAAAAGTATAAAAACATCATTTTTTTTCGAATGCAATAAACCCAAGTTTTTCTAGTTACATCATCAATAAAAGTAATTTAATAATAAGAGCCACCAAGATATGATACCTGAGTGGGTCCCCATACATCTGTATGCACAAGATCTAACCTTTCACTCTTCTTTTATTTTCCTACTCTAATAAATATGACTCTCTTATTTTTTCCATAAACACAATGCTCATAGAAATCCAAATCATTTTTTTTAAGATGTAGCAACAAATTTCTTTTGTGAAGTATATGCATCCCCTTCTCACTCATGTTTCCAAGCCTATGATGCCACAATGTTGTATCCACTTCTGTAGAAGTTGAAGAGATAGAAGAGTCATTATTACCAGTACATAAATACAATGTACCCATTTTCTCTCCTTTTGTTATCACCAATGATCCTTTGGGGACCTTCCACGCCTTATCTGTAAATATGGATAAACAACCTTCACTTTCCAACTTCCCTATTGAAATTATTTTTTTCCTTATATTTGGAACATGTCTTAGCTCTTTCAAAACCATTGGTTTCTATTCCTTTGATTTATTTTTACCTTTCCCATTCCAACAATTTTGCATGATGCATCATCACCTAAATGAACTTGTCCAAAATCACCTTGAACATAATCTAGAAAATGTTTCCTATGAGGTGTGGCATGAAATGAAGCCCCTGAATATACTACCCAAGACTCGGAAATATTATCTACATAAAAAATCAAAGCATCTTGTAACACATCACATGTTACATTTGCTTCCTGATTTTTCTCCTACTGTCCATCTCTTTGTTTCTTTGGAGCTCTGTAGTCTTTATTCAAATGTCCTTTCTTCCCACAATTCCAACATTCTATCTTTCCTAGTCTAGATTTGGATATTCCCTTCCTAGAATTCCCATGGTTCCCTGGTCCCTTTCCTGTATCCTTTTTTCTTCCCCTGTTCCCCAAAGTTAGCGCATTATCTGATGTCTCACATGTGTTTTTCCATCGCATTTCCTTGCTAAGGATAACACCAAAAACATTATCAAATTTTAGAGTGTTTGAACCAGAGACAAAGTAACTTACAACCATGACCAATCAATTCCATCTTTTTGGCAATGAGCACAATATTAGAAGAGCCCTAACCTCATCATCAAAGTCCACTTTTATAGAACTTAGTTGATTAGTAACTGTATTAAATTCATTTAAATTATCTTCAACAAACCCACCTTTTGACATCTTCATATTAAATAATATATTCATTAGAAATACCTTATTGGATGCCGAGGATTTTTCATACAGTTTAGTCAATGCGTCCATCAACTCCTTCGTTGTCTTTTCTTTTGAAATATTGAAAGATATTCGCTATATAATACACAATTGAAATACAATTCCCTCATAAGAGAGGGTTTCCTTCTAGGAAAAAAACCCTAAAAATAACTTCTACCATCAGATTTGCGACCTTATAATGAACGACCCAGATTCATTACGAAAGTACAATATTTTACAAGACAATTATTCCCAATATTTCACTTCGGGGGCACTGCCCCCAAGACCTTTGCCCCAAATCCCCATACATGGGGGGCCTACAAAGGTCGCTACCTTGGACCTACTACACCCTCCATTGGGGAATTGGGGTCAGAGGTATAAATTTGAAACAAACCTCGTCGGAAGATGATCAGAAGCTCCCTTTCACTCTCACTCCCCTCTCTCTACCCCCTCTCTTTGTCTCCTCTCCTCCCTCTAACACACTCAAGCCCTCCCTGCCTATCTCCCCTCTATTTATTTCTCTCACCTCTCTATGCATCTTCATCTCACTCTCTCCTCTACCACCCTCCTCCCCTCTCTCCCCCCCTCCTTCCCCTCCGCTACCTCTCACCTCTCTTTCTCTCCTACATATTACCAGCTCTCTCTCTCCTCATTGTTGGTCTCACTCTCTCTTCCCCTCTTTCTCTTTTCCCTCATTCTGCCTCCCACTCTCTCTCTATTCACCTCACTCTCAACTTCTCTTCTACTTTCGTGTTTTCTCTCTCATCCTCCCCTTCTCCTCCTCCCTCTCGTACCCCTCCCTCTCTCTCTCCTTCTCTCTCTCAATAAATCTTTCTCAACCCCCTTCTCTATTTACGTCTTGCATCTAACCCTCCCTCTCTTTCCTTCCCCACTCTCCCCAGCACTGCTCCTTTTCCTCTATATACCCCTTCCCTCTCTCACCCCCATTCCTCTCTCTCTCTCCTGGCCCCCTCTTTGTCTCCCTCTCCCTCTCTCTCTTTTGTATTTCTCTCCCCTCTCACACTCTCTCTTTCTTCCCTCTGTCTCCACCTCAGGTATCTTCATCTCTTTAACTCCTCACACTTTCATAAAATCTCTCTACCCTACCCCCCTTCTATGTATTTATCTCTCTCCCTCTCATAATTTCACACTGTTAGGGTCTTATAATTATAAAAATTCCGATGATTCATATATCATTTGTTGGTCTCATGATGAAGCTCCTGACTTGCTAACTCACCTTGCTTCCCCTCCATTTTGCATCATCCTTTACCCATATTCCTACTGTATCATTCACTTATCCTTTCTAACCCATCTGAATAGGACAAAGTTTGGCCAAGTTCGCTTCTGAACAAATCTCCAAAGTGCTCAACACTGACCAANCCCCTCCGTATCTTCATCTCTTTAACTCTCACACTCTCATAAAATCTCTCTCTACCCCCCTTCTATGTATTTATCTCTCTCCCTCTCATAATTTCACACTGTTAGGGTCTTATAATTATAGGAATTCTGATGATTCATATATCATTTGTTGGTCTCATGATGAAGCTCCTGACTTGCTAACTCGCCTTGCTTCCCCTCCATTTTGCATCATCCTTTACCCATATTCCTACTGTATCATTCACTTATCCTTTCTAACCCATCTGAATAGGACAAAGTTTGGCCAAGTTCGCTTCTGAACAAATCTCCAAAGTGCTCAACACTGACCAAGCATAAGCCAAGTACCTGCACGCAAACTTCAAAGCAAGTTAAAATTCCTGTGCATTTTGGGCAAGAAATTATGAATAGTTGGTTTGCATGGAAAAAGTTATATATTGCAAAGTTTTTGGTTTTTATTAACCTAAAATTTGTCTTTATTAGTCAAATTTGGCATTTTTAAGCCAAAATTGGCTCTCGGCCTTATGTAGGGTTCTATGAATATTTTATTGAAAATTTCATCAAAAAATAAGCCAAAAGGCTTAGCTCCATCCGACCTACATCCACAGCACACAAGTCAACACAATACACAAGCCTAGCGCATCAAGAACCAAGCACAAATGCGTAGCCTTGGGCTCACTTCGTCAACATACCATGCAAACATTCACATATATAAACATCAAAACGTGCTTTTGTTGGAACAATGTGGGATATATCCCAAAAGTTTAAAAAAATAAAAATGTAGAGTTACTCTATGTGCCCAGGCGTCGACTGGATTTCATGTGTCAAGGAATGGCAAGGCATTGAAAACCAATGTGTGCAGGTTCATATGTTGATGCACCATTTGTAATGGAGATTATGTGCCAAGGTGATTGTGTAGCTGTCCAAAGCATGTATCAGGTCAAAAGATGCAACCCGGACACCCTCGATGGTTATAATTTCTCAAGTAAAATCCCATCTCATTACTTCGACAATGGATCGGGAGTGGATATTGATGAGTTTGATGGTGATAATGTTGCAAACATATCTGACGGTGTGTCGTCTGATGAAGGAGCTCCTATGAAGGTTTTGGTCAACAAATTACAAAACACATTTCCTTTCTTAGAACGTTTTCCAGTTATCTTTATTCCAACTGCAGTTGATCGTTTCCCTTCTATAAGATCTAGATTTTCAATAGGAGCTGGGAATTCTTCCAATGAAGGCTTGGATAATGTACGTGCAAGTTCATCACAAGGGAAGGGGAAAATTGTTTTGAAATTCCTTGCAGACTAGTCAGGGGGTCCACAAACAAGAAGTATGACTCACATAAAAGCGCTTAACAAGTTATTAATAATATATCAAGAAATCCAACCTCAAGTTGTAATAGATGAAGATGATGGAAAGGTTATTGATTCTCAGGGGTCGAACTGTAGGTTTCACCAATAGTGTCATTATTATGACTTCTAACATTGGTCCTTAGTATATTCTAAGTAGGCTTAATGGTGAACCTGGCTCAAAAGGAGGAAGTCTATGAGGCCATCAAGAAGATCTATGTGTGGGGCCATGCTTTTAGATCATTTTCTCCACTATTTTCCCCTATAGTTAGAGATTGGTTGCCAAATGTGATAGTGTCAATTGGTGACTAGTTATTTGCAAAATGTTTGATAATTATTGAACTGAGGCTATTGTTTAGTTCTTTTCGATAGGCATCAATTTCAGCAGTTAAAAATGGATGACATCCAGAGTATACCAAGCTCTAGATTTTCGAAGACTAAGTGGCGGTCTTATTGGCTAGTCCTTGTTGAGTCTTACTTATATGTCTTGCAGTCTGAAATATCTCAAACTTATCAACGTTGCAGAAACATGAATGCTAGGAAAATTATGGAGACATCCACCCTGTGTTCAAGTTTAGCCTTCGGATGCACTACAGTAGACAAAGATTGCAAGGCATGCAATTGTTATAACATGGGTTAAGTAAATGCAAGTGTGAGATCTAGGGTAAAAGCAAGTGGCAGAGATTTCCTACATATCAGGTAGCAATTACTCATTCGATGTAGCATATACAAGTGGCAGTTGAATTGAGTGAACTCAGCATCATGGTCCTCTTTAGTATTAATAATCCCTAGCATTCGAGGTGTTCAAGTGGAATATCCAGATTTCAAATCATTTTATGTTAGGTTAGTTCCTATGAATAAGGCAGTTTGTTGGTACAAGTGTCAAGTTTTTGTAACAACTTTCTATTTTTAGAAAGAAGGTTTATGGCTCGAACTTGGGGGCTGAGGGAAATATCTCTCTCTATATGCATATGTAAAAGATTAAACAAGGGTTGGATGTTGTAGAATTGAACTTTGAGAACACTATTGTATAAGAAAACTTGGTTGGAACTAATAGACAGAATTTGCAGTACTATTTTGGGATTCCTGTGGTATTTGCTTTAGCCATGTTTTTTCTTTTGTAATCATATGTTTGAATGTATTGTGCCTTTCCATTACATTTTCAGGTTTCATGTGATTGATTTCTTAGGTGATAAACATAATTCATTATTTCAATGCTCTGTTTTGGAGAAGTTTCACATTTATGTTCATTTTATTCTGATATAAACAAATTCATGAGACCATTCTTATTTTGAAACCCTCTCTATATCCCATATACACAATGACAAACCCAAAGTGCTAAAGTGTGTTCCTATCTTTCCCCATTATATCTTTGCAAGTCTGATCTTTGAATCCCAAACCTAAAGCCAACATCCAGCAAACCATAAAACAATCAAAACAAACCCTGTACTATGATAACTAGCCTAAGATTCCCAACAAACAAAGCTAATCTTATAGAGAGATCCCTCTCTGGGTCTAGGAGGGCTAGATCCTAGAATCCAAAGCGGTTTGTGGTTACCTCTGTCAATGTTTTCCTCAGCTTGAGAAATTACAGAGTGCTAACATAGTGGCGACCATACTGGGGAACGAGCTTTCAGGTTCTCCAGAAAAGTATATCAGGTTCAGATTTGACTTCTGATAGTGAACAAAAGCCAAACATAGGAAGGTTGTACCATTCATTTGGCGACTCCATTTTTCAATATCCCGAGCTTCAAAGTTCAGAGTGATTTCACTGCCAAATAATCCATATTTTAGAGCATTGATGGTGATCCAAGGTGACAGGGTATGTGGAAAACCCTTTATCTGGTGAAATGTTACAAACTTTGAGGGATGAGTTAGTAGAATTTCAGATTGATGAGAATTTCTCAACATCAATATTTCTTTGTTTGAAATCTAGCCGACTCACACCTGAAGGTAAGGGTTGTTTTCTTGGTTTAGTTGCTGAAAGATTAGAAAATGAATTTGAACTATTGGATGTTCAAATTGAATCATATGATTTCCAAGATCCTAAACAGTTCTTGGAAAGTCTTCCTCCTCCAAAAAGAGAGGAAATTGTTATATCATTTGACTTCTAGATAGAGGAAGAATATGGTTATGAGCCTCATATTGTAGAGCTGGAATCAAGGTTCAACCTTGATGAAGAAATTGAAAAAGTCATCCAGGATCAACTTTTCATTGAGAGCCTGAAAGGTATATCAATAAATTATGAATTTATGGATCCTATAGCTAATTATATGAAGACTATTTCTAGTTTCATTGTACACATCCATCTATAGTCGCCATTACATTGCACAACTTGGGTTTTCTAGACAAAAGGTCAAGTTGTTTCTCTAATGTTTTTAATAAACAATCAAGAAGTCAATGTATATAAGCAGTTGCTTTACTCGCTGCACTAAAATTATTGTATCATTTTGAATAGAAAAATTATTAGTAGGTTAGAGTAGGTAGGAGCGTGCCAACAAGCTCAACATGATGAGCACTTGTTTCTATTCAGAGTGCAGATTTTTATTTTCAATTTCAGAATGTACATTCCAGTATCAGTTTGGTTTGTAGCCCTTAGGTTTGGAACAAGCACAAGAGCAGGTCACATGTTATAAGTTGTAGGTTTATGTCTCCATACCCAATGAGAGGGCGTTGATTTATGAATCTAGAGATCTGATATTCTTGACACCTCCTCTAGAGTTGCCATCCCCAATTGGAGCCTATGTTAGGGTCCTATAATTATAGGAAATTTGATGATTCAGATATCATTTGTTGGTCTCATGATGAAACTCCTGACTTGTTGACTCACCTCGCTTCCCCTCCATTTTGCATCATGCTTTACCCATATTCCTATTGTATCATTCACTTATCCTTGCTAACCCATATGAATAAGACAAAGTTTGGCCAAGTTCGCTTCTGAGCAAATCTCCAAAGCGCTTAGCACTAACCAAGCATAAGCCAAGTCCCTGCATGCAAACTTCAAAGCAAGTTAAAATTCCTATGCCTTTTGGGCAAGAAATTATGAATAGTTAGTTTGTATGGAAAAAATTATATATGGCAAAGTTTTTGGTTTTTATTAACCTAAAATTTGGCTTTATTAGTCAAATTTGGCCTTTTAAGCCAAAATTGGCTCTCGGCCTTATGTAGGGTTCTATGAATATTTTATCGAAACTNTAGTTTGTATGGAAAAAATTATATATGGCAAAGTTTTTGGTTTTTATTAACCTAAAATTTGGCTTTATTAGTCAAATTTGGCCTTTTAAGCCAAAATTGGCTCTCGGCCTTATGTAGGGTTCTATGAATATTTTATCGAAACTCTCGGCCTTATGTAGGGTTCTATGAATATTTTATCGAAATTGTCATAAAAAAATAAGCCATAAGGCTTAGCCCCGCTTTCGCTCCATGCGACTTGCATCCACAACACACAAGTCAACAAAACAAACAAACCTAGCGCATTAAGCGCCAAGCACAAATACGTAGCCTTGAGCTCACTTCATTAACAAACCATGCAAACATTCACATATATAAACATCAAAATATACTTTTACTCGACCGATGTAGGATATATCCCAAAAGTTTAAAAAACTAAAAACGTAGAGTTACTCTATGCGGCGAGGTGTCAACTAGAGTTCATGTGTCAAGGAATGGCAACGCATTGACAACCAATGTGTGCAGGTTTAGACGTTGATGCGCCATCTTTTATGGAGATTATGTGCCAAGGTGATTGCGTAGCTGTCCAAAGCATGTATCTGTCCAAAGCATGTAGCTGTCCTCTAAGGTTATTGATTCTCAGGGTCGAACTGTAGGTTTCACCAATACTGTCATTATTATGACTTCTAACGTTGGTCCTTAGTATATTCTAGGTAGGCTTAATGGTGAATCTAGCTCAAAAGGAGGAAGTCTATGAGGCCATGAAGAAGCTCTATGTGTGAACTAGCCATGCTTTTGGATCCTTTTCTGCACTTTCTGCCCCTGTAGTTAGAGATTGGTTGCCAAATGTGACAGTGTCAGTTGATGACTAGTTATTTGCAAAATGTTTGATAATTATTGAACTGAGGCTATTGTTTAGTTCTTTTCGATAGGCATCAATTTGAGAAGTTAAAAATGGATGACATCCAGAGTATACAAAGCTCTAGATTTTCGAAGACTAAGTGGAAGTCTTGTTGGCTAGTCCTTGTTGAGTTTTACTTATATGTCTTGCAGTCTGAAATATCTCAAACTTATCAATGTTGCAGCAGCATGAATGATAGGAAAATTATGGAGATATCCACCCAGTGTTCAAGTTTAGCCTTCAGATGCACTACAGTAGACAAAGATCGACAGAGCATGCAGTTGTTATAACAGGGGTTAAGTAAATGCAAGTGTGAGATCGAGGGTAAAAGCAAGTGGCAGAGCTTTCCTATATATCAGGTAGCAGTTACTCATTCGATGGAGCATATACAGGTGGCAGTTGAATTGAGTGAACTCAGAATCATGGTCCTCTTCAGTATTAGTAATCCCTAGCATTCGAAGTGTTCAATTGGCATTTCCAGATTTCAAATCATTTTCTGTTAGGTTAGTTCCTAAGATTAACGCAGTTTGTTGGCACAAGTGTCAACTTTTTGTAACAATTTTCTATTTTTAGAAAGCAGGTTTATGGCTCGAGCTTGGGGGCTGAGGGAAATATCTCTCTATATGCATATGTAAAATATTAAAGAGGGGTTGGATGTTGTGGAATTGTACTTTGAGAACACTATTGTATAAGAAAACTTGGCTGGAACTAATAGACAGAATTTGCAACTACTATTTTGGGATTCCTGTGGTATGTGGTAGATGAATAATAATGGAACGAGTATTTATTTAATTTTGCATTGAACTAGTTATTCCCAACAATCCCAATTAAATAATAACGTACTCATATCACAGAATCAAATTTGGCTTTATTTTTTTTAGTTTTTTGGTTTGATTTTGTTTGAAATCTGGTGATGAATGGTTGGATCTGTAGATTTGAGTGACTAAGTTTATATAATCCTAATGTCTCAAGGGTTTTTAGCAACAAGAAGTTGAATTTACTTATGCATTCAGAAATGCAATTTAAACAAAAGAAAATAAGGATTTTGTCCAAATTCACATTATCAAATTCCTGTAAAAAAAACCCAAAATTTAATCAACACCCTAAATTTATAAAAAAAATAATAATAAGTATGAGTGAAAATTTTAATCTAAATTTATAAAAAATTAACTGGGTGAAAATTTTCCTCTAAATAAATTGAAAATAAAATTACCTCACATGTAACTTTTATATGTAACTTTTATATATGGGATAAAAATTACATATTATTTTTTATTTTAAGTAAAATTACCTCACATGTAACTTTTATATATGGGATAAAAATTACATATTATTTTTTATTTTAAGTACACTATATTTTAGTGTTTTTAAACGTTTATATAATTGGTTTTATGGAAAAGATTGTTGATATTTAATAAATAGAAAATTATCTAACATCTAGCTAACTTACATTGGACTAGGCTATATTTTAAGGTTTTTCATGTAAGAATCACTGTACATCTTATGTGTGAACTCAAGTTTTAATTTATAATGAATTAGATGATATCAGTTATAGTATTTTTTTTAATAATTTTGTTGTGTCTTAAATGTAGACTATGATGCAATTCTAAGGGTAAAGGGTGTTGTTGCACATTTTCCTTAAACCCAAATGTAATTGACAATATATATGATTTAACATTTTTATAATGAAAGTATGTTTTTAAATATTAATTTTTTTAAGATTTAAAGTTTTTATATACAATAATGAATGGAAATCATAATTCAATAAGTCATTCATAGAAAGTTATAAGTAAATTGCCTCACATTTAATCAATATATATTATGGAGAAATGAACAATTTTAATCAATATATAAAAAACAAGACATTTATGAAAAAATGAACACTTTTAATTAATATATATTATTTATTCTTTTAAATATATATATATTTTTTTGAAAATGTCATTGTACATTTTAATTTGGTTTAAAAAGTTTTGTTAAAGAAACATTATAATGTATCTATATCTCACAAAAATTAACTATGGAAAATATATTTTGTTTAGGATGAAGTAGAAATATGTAAATATATAATTTAATTTGGTTCATAGAAAATATGACAAATATAAGGTTTAATATGAAAACTATAAAACCATTGTACTTAAAAGGAATGTATTCTTAATTTAGAGAATTATACTATTATGAAAAAACTATTAAGAGCAAAATATTAAATGGAAATAGAAAATGTATGTTCACTTTTCTATAAATAACTTTATTTATGTTTATTTATCAATAATGTATGTTGAAAGATTTAATAATTTTAATAAAATGATAATAAAGTAGTTAGGAATATTTTGTTTAGGTTAAAATTGAAAGAATGACAATACATAGTATAGTTTGGTAAATGAAATTTGTAAAAATTATTGAATAAAATGTATCTTTACTTCATAAAAATTTACTACTAATTAAAAAAAATATAATGGATAATATAAAAAATACATAAGCATGATATTTAATGGAATGTGTTCTTAGTTTACAAATTTCATGTACCAAAATAAATTGCATATAATTTAAATGATGAAACCATATAAAAAAAATTATATTATAATTTGATGTTTGACTATTTTTTATTATGTATTGTGTCGTGTATTTTGTTTATGTGGAAATAGGGAAAATGGAAATTCACGTTTTAATTTGGTTTACAAACTCTATAAAAGAATTATTATATTGAATGAAATGTATATATAGTTTAGAGAAATACATCATCTTCAAAATATATTTTGGGAAAAAAAAATCATCTCTATTAAAAATGAGAAAATGTCATTATTCACAAAATTTGTCAAAAATATTCAATAAAATGTATTAGGGAAATTTACTATTAAAAAAAATATACTAACAATTAAAGAACTATATTCAATTGAATGCATTTTTAGTTTAGAGAAACGTACCATTATAAAAAAACATGAAAAATAATAATAAGAGTAAGCTATTAAATAGAGATAGAAATATTTAAAATCATTTTCAATGCAATGTGGACTATCATGGTTATTTGAACTTTTTTTTATCTATCCTTATTTAGAATTTATTATTAATCAAACATGCTTGAAGATTCAATAATTTGAAGGAAAAAACAACAATGTAAATACTTAAGGGTGAGTGCAAGCTAAGGATGCTCTCTCATGATGCCTTAGTGGCAATGCAAACATGGAAAAACAATAATATGTTAACTTGGAGGGATTATTCAAGGTACTTTTACAATGAATTTGAATATGGTGTAAGAAGATGAAACCTAGGAAATTGAAATATTTTTCTTAATATACAACTTTTATTTATAGAAATTGGGAATAATTGTGTCAAAATTGATTTTTTCTAATAGTGGTATGTTATTTTTGTTGAAAAAAATCATATTCCTGAGGGGATTCAACCCTTCTTATCCAATAATACCATGCTAATATTTTACCACTCTACTCAACACCCTACAATTATCACTTTGTCTACTAAAATCACTTTATATTCTAAAAACACAGTTGAGTAATCAACTAAACATGCAACAAAAGAATAAACAAGGAAACCAAATTAAGCACACAAGAACACCAATATTTTCGGGTGTAAACCCATGGTAAAACCCCAGACAGAAAAATTGTCCAATGATGCTTTTATTAAGGTCAAATCAGGGCTCTTGTAACAAGGATAATGGCCCACTGGGAGAAATATACACTATAGAAAAACCTGGAAACTCCTATGTTGTTATACAACCTTGTACTAACATGTTTCTCGTGGCTACCACGACTTGTCCTTCTATGACCCGCGAACATCCGCGAGTTTCCCTTCTGTGACCCATGGATATCTGCAACTGTCTAAATTGTGACCCACAGATATGTACAAAAAACCCTTA
Source organism: Picea sitchensis (assembly GCA_010110895.2). Lineage (NCBI taxonomy): Eukaryota > Viridiplantae > Streptophyta > Pinopsida > Pinales > Pinaceae > Picea > Picea sitchensis. The sequence continues at coordinate 8,085 of SNQJ01S0152192.1, read as the reverse complement.
CATCAAACTCTATATGACTCTGCTCTTCCCTATGGCTTATGTACTTCGAAACCCACCTATAGTTGCTTCTACTCTTTCTCCTCCTTGACCTGTATGACCTCTAGATGGAATTCCTTCTCTACCTATCCAATATATTGAATCACAATCCTTCATGATCCAACCCTCTCTACATCAACACTTAAATGAAATCTCTTCACCTAACCTATGAGATCTCCTCACTCTAGTGTAAGCAAAAGTCTTTCTTTGCTACTACACTTCTCACACTTGAAAAATTCATTCTTTGTTATCTTCGATCTTGGCATCTCACCTTGGTCTCTCACCAAGGTCCCTTTCTCTTGCCATCTCACCAAGATTCTCCCTATTGTGTTGACTCCCTCAACACAAGTGGCTTCCTCCTTCACCCTAGACTTACTTTTACAATCATGAGTTACAATCCATTTTTAATCTCCAAAGTGATCTATAGTTGATATTAATTCTCACACTCACTTAAGATTTAGATTACAGGTTGCATGATATGCACGTCCTTAAATAACTCAATTCACTAATAAATACAATTTTAATTTAATTAATTCCTTTTAACTAAAGTAAACTCAAGACTATAATATTTGCGACAACTTCCACATGAAAAACACTTGCCAATGTGGAAGTACCTCTCCGATGCTACCAAAAACATCAACAAATTTTCCAGCAAAATATAAGGTATATGTTTTTGTTTGTGTAGGTGTTGAGTACCTTAACGATTGAATTTCGTTCCAAAAACTTTTTTACTTGTAGAGAACCCATTTTTTCAGTGCGGTGTATTTTTTGGAAATTTATAATATTAATTTTATATTTTTTTAAATTATCAAAGTCAATATATACTTGAAATTAGAATGCCTTTTGTTCGTGCAGGCTAAACGGGTATTAACATGATCAAAATAATATTTTTTTAGATCGTAGATATCGGTCTCCTCTAGTGCGGTATATAATTGATTCGAGCAATGGTTAAGTTGAAAAAAATTAAGGTTTTTATCGATTTGTAGACTCAACCACTAGGTTTGTCATCCCAAACCTAAATCTAAGGCAACCATGTTAGCATACACATTGTCAATCATGTCCAAAAAAATTGAATTAAAAAGAACATGCACACGTTCTAGGAACTTGCACGTATTGCTAAGAGCATGCACTTGTTCCTATAAGCTATTTGTTATTTTCCATTCCTCTCTCTCTCTCCCACAT
>SNQJ01S0152190.1:35074-45804 GCA_010110895.2 Picea sitchensis | reverse complement strand
TTGGAGGTGCATTTCTTCATCACTCATCCTGAGATTTCACCAGGGGTTTGGTATTGCCCCGATCTACAGTTTAGAATATTCATTGGATCATTTGGAGGACATTAGATATAGGGCCAAATTGTTGAGGGTATCCAGTCTTCCAGTAGAGCGTGACCTTTCCAGTTGAGGGGTTTGGTACTTCATACGACCCAGATCTCATCTTGTTATCCATGCATTGTATCCAAGTGACCTTTGGAGGATTGTAGCTTCTATTCTTCATCTGATTGAGGGTTATCTTCATTTTTTTATGATCTATTAGCTATATTGTATCATATTTGCAGATCCATTGTATCAGGGTCTTCCTCTTTATGAATAATATCAGATCTGAGATATTTGAGTTATCACTTGATTTATTCATCATGCATCGAGTTAAGGTATGCCCATTGTTATATTTATGATTTATTATTGCTGCAAACACATATACAAATCATCAGTATAACCCTAGCACAACCTAAAGGATCATAATAAGAAAAGTGTTTGACGAAATGCCATTATCAGAAAAAGTTTAAAAACACATGCAAAATGTGATGTTCCTGGCATCTTGGCTTGGGAATATTACAGTGGTATCAGAGCTTAGATTCCTGCTAGCCTGAGGGTCTCCCATAGGGAGAGATGGATAGACAAGAATTGTTCTCATTCCTACGAGAGTTGACAACCAACATACAACATAATGGAGAACAGATTAGACAAATGGAAGATAGATGGAAGGAAGAACAAAGCATTCCTACACCCATTAGGAACATGCAACGTTGCTGCAATTGAAAAGTTCCTTGGGAAGCATATCATAGATGTAGGGGTAGAGGTAAGAAGCACATCATTGAGGTTCTCTATGACAGTGTTGATGAGGTGTATGAGGATGGGACAAAAGATGCTTATTTGGAGCAGTTCGATGATGTTAGTGACTCTTTCACAGAGTCTAGTGATTCTTGCATGCTTGAGGAGGATAGTGACCCTTGCACATTGGAGGAACAATGGGATGGACAGGATGATAGCACCTGTATGGAAACAACCATACCACATATTGTTGATGACCTTACACCTCAGAAGGATGGTGACACTAGTGGGGATTCACACATGTTAGCACCTAGATATGATGAGCTTCCTATGAGGGTCGTGATACATTTGTCATCGTTTTAGACACTCATTATAGCCATGTCACATGAGGATGTTAGTGGAATTTCAGATATAATAGAGGAGCCTTGTGTGAGGGATGCACACCATGGACATATGAATCCACAGACCCAGGAGGTGAGACATGACTTGGTGACAGTGGACCTTATACATATAGATAAACATGAGGAGATTTATTCACCTCTTTTGGAGACTCCATTGTTTGACCAGGCTGTGGGGATTGACAGTTGGATGGGAAACTTACTTCCAGGACCAACCGATAGTGATGAGGGTGTACCCCTTATTGGTCAGGATGACCATAGCACATGTCTGGACACATCATTATGGGATCCAGGAAAAAATGATAGTAGCAGGGTGAGTGCACAGGAGGATACAACTGCTCACACTGGATACAATATGATTCAGAGGGAGCTAGTAGTTGGGGATGATGTGCAGAAAATATAGGAGGACCCATTAGCACAGTGGACAGTGGGCAGTTCGGTACCTTATCTTTTGCAGAGAGGGTTGTTGGGGATTCCGGGGATAACACTAGCATGGTTGAAACTAGGAGTGAGGGGCGTGAGATAGCACCTCAACGTGATTTTTTGATCAGGAGTCGCACTACTTGGAAGGAAAGCTGAGAGTTAGTGATTATATGATCATGGAAGCCACTAGGCGCATTGATGACACACATGCATTGGTGGAATATTACTATTGGAGGGAATCAGTGGCACATGGTAGTTCAGATGGGGGATTTTCCATGGATTACTTTCATACTCTCAAGGAGAGAGTGTCTGTGATGAGGATCGACTACCAGCAGTTATTGATGGACAGGGACTACCTAGTGGGGATTGGAGAGATTTATCAAGGTGCCCCGAGGGAGCAGGAGTTGGAGGTGGATAGACTCACTCATGAGTTGGAGAGCACCTGAGGATTCTTGAGAGGCACACAGATAACCCTTCAAGAATCAGAGTCCAAATCAAAGGATATTCGCCAGAGATCCACTACATCTATCTTAGTGGAGAGTCAGATATATTCGTCGGTTACAAGGCTAGAGGATGTTGGTGGTCTAGAAGAAGAGAACCAGTTTATGGAGGAGAAGTAGGTTTACCTAGAGTCACCGATGAGTAAAGATACTTATGATCCGGAGGTGCAACAACTACCCTCCACGAGGATCTTTGAGACAATCGAGCACTCACATACACAGGGGGACTCTGGAGCCAGGGGAAGTTTTGAGGACACTTCCATTTGTGCTCTGAGAGAGGTTGACCTTCATATAAAGGTTTATCCAGTAGTACACCCAGGATCTATGATGCAGAAGGAGTATACAGGAGATGACATGAGTATGCAGGGGCATACAATGATGAGTGATAGTTCACAGAGACATGCTGAGATATGCAGTAGGATTCAAATGGACGTATTGGATTGCAGGGAGGAGATACACTTAGGGGAGCATGTAAATGACTCTCCTTTGTAGAAACACATAGTTATGGGAGATCACCTTCACAGTATCAGCAATTGCATGAGAGATGAGAGATGGAGGGTGGTTGACCAGCAGTTGGAGGAGTTACTCTCGGTTGTAGTGGCTGATTGGGATTCGATGATGACTACAGGCAATTATTTATCATGGATAATGATGAATGAGCTTCTGGTTGAATCCTTGGGATTGACCAAAGCATGTGATATCTTCCAGTCCTAGAGTCAGATACAGATGTTTCTGTTAGACTTTTTCGACACTTATATCATAGAAAACAATGTGAGGAGAGATAGACAGTGGCTGCGGACATGGAAAATGGTTAGACCGAGACCACCTGACGTGAGTACTTTTATGACATATAGAAGGATAGGGGTGGATCGTCATAGGCATATAGTTGATACCTTGTGCGTCATAGGAATCTCAGACATCTCAGAGGGCGATGCAGATACATATTCTCAGGAGGATGAGCATGGAGGGCTTTCGACATAGATTAGTATGACACAGGGGAAGATAGCAGGGATTGGAAGTGTTAAACTTCCAAGTTTTCGATGGGATCCTGGAGTCCATTTTGTTGGTAGATTGTTTCAGGTTACGCCAGAGAGACACATACTCCACTTTGGTTTGGTTTTGAGTGGGCCTACAGGGACTTGTCCTATGGAGTGAGACAATTTCTCCCTCTTGATCATCATGATCGAGCATGGAGATGGTTGGGTAGGTACTACTCCCACGAATATTCATTTGTAGATGCATATTTTGGAGAGTAGGTCCAATTTCCATAGGTATTTCATCTTGAGGATCCAGGAGTGGGGGATCTAGTATGTGTATAGGGAACAGATAGTCATGGTCAGAGTGGTGCTGTGCCAACATGGTGATATTTGGTAGAGACTAGCATGGGAGCTGGGGATTGTAGGGTTGAGTGTATCACTGACTGATGGAGGCGAGTGTACCCTTGTCGGGGAAAGTCATTTTGACTTTCCAGTGAGCTTCTATGTTGAGGAGAGCACATCACTTGAGGGTGTCTCTTGGAGGTCTTGTAGTACCTCACTATGGAAACAACATGGGTAGTTGATGGAGACCGTGTTGGTCTTGATATGGATCTGGAGGAGGGACTCATTCCAGGATGAGGTCATGTGTCATGAGCAGGATAATCCTAGTATTGATATGATTCAGGATCATGATTCACAGGCTATTGTAGTTCACATCCTGATATGGGACCCAGGGGGCAAAGTGCGTGACAGTTCATCTTTGGATGGGTTCTACTGTGTGTCCCACAGGTGGACATGGGATCCTGGTATTTTACTTGGAGGGATTCGGTTATTGATTGAGGACATGCAATATTCTAGCTGGGAGGACTGTAATGTCCCCACTTTGGGACATCATTACATTACAGAGTGTTATGCTGACCAGAGTAGCCAGATGGAGGTTATGGTGAATATAATGACTATTGAGGGATATTTTGGGGGCTGGATTGCATCGCTCATCTCATTTCATCATTATGATCCATTCCACACAGTTGGGCTTTGGTTCCGTTGCATTCCAATGATTTCCATGATTTTGAGTTATTTTGGGCTATAGGTTAATTAAATCCACTAAGGAGGTCATATTGGGCATAATACTTGGATGAACATATTAGTGTGATATCTCATTGGAATCGGGAGGAAAAACACTACAGGATAGGATTATGATAAGTGACTTTTAGTGGCCAGGGAAGCCACAAGGAGAGATAAGGTGTTTTTCAGAGGCAAAAAGGTTAATTAATTAATTAAAGTGATTTAATTAATTAATTAATAATTAATAAAGTAAAAGTCAATTTGGAGGGACAAGGTGAGTAGGAAGTGTTGTTCCTGAGTTTATGTTTTAAGGCTATAAAACATACCATCAAGGCATCCGAAAATGATTTAAAGAAAAGATTTAGAATTTAAGGAATTAAAGAAACGTCAGAGCAGATTCAGTTTCTCAACTGTCTCTGTCTTGCTTCCTGTTTCTCTTGGATGCTAATGTCACGTTCAATAGCAGCCCATTATTATTCTAGTTCAGCCCTATTGGTCGTTGTTTGTAAAATAGTATTAAATAAACTTAGGGCAATGCTGGTTTGATCCTGAAGGCCCAGTTCTACGTTAGGTTGTCTGCTATTAGGGACAGTCATGGATGATAAAGTTTAAAAGGTTTATAAAATGGGATTTTAATCAATTGGTTACTTCAGACTTCCAGAGATAATATCAATGAAAACAATTTCAAAATCTATAACAGTAATGTAAAAGCACATTCAAGGTCGTTTCCTGGTTTTGTAACAATTTTGAAATTGTAAACAACGAAACACAATACAGGGAAATATAAGGCTTTTATCGAGAAATAATCTTATATTTCAATTAACGATGATGAAAGAAAAACAAGATTTCTAACAGAGTTAAATATTAAGGAACAGAAGGTTTTACAGGTCTTAAAATTACTAAAGTAATTTTAGAGGAAAGACTGTAATACGTTCAACATCCAAACCAATCTGAGATAATAAACAACAATGTATATAAAATCAAATTGATTTACTTGTTAGAAAAACACTTTAAAAGGAAAATTTAACAAAGCATGATAGATAGGGGAAGACACATAGTTACAAAGTTGCAGGATCCAGAATCTTGTTTGCGATTTATATTCCGATGAACTTCAAAACTGAATTTACAAAAATGGATATCTCCCAAATTTCTGAAGCCCTTGCTCCGTCTTTTGAAACTATATTTATACATTTCTATCAAAGTTTCTTGTTGGTAACTAACCAACTCCCTAATATTACGGTTACATAAAATAATGTCAACCGTTTACAATTTCTTTCAAAATTCTAATAAATAAAAACATTTTTAAAAGTTTTAAATTTGCGTTGACAAAATTTCTTTCTCTGCTTCAACGCATTGAACACATTTGCCCAAAAAGTTTACTAAGATCCTGGGAGCCTTAGGTATCTCATTTGCTTCGAAAGAGAAAGATTTTCTCTGTAAATCTGGCAACTGACTTTCTATCGTTTTCTCTGTGAATTTAACATTTTTCAACCTTAAGCTTGAAGCTACCATCCACTTATTTATTTCTGTAATGTTGACCAATTTAATATTTGAAATTTCTTCTTTCCTTTCTTCGAGCTCTTCTCTTGACTTCAGTTGATGCCTGGCAATGTTGATTTCGCCTAATAATCCAGAACAACCATCTGCCTCAATATATAATGAATCTTTTTCAAAGAGATTAAAGATTCCTTGACAGTCTTCGTTAACTTCTTTTGTGATTCTTTTATATTCTGCCAATTTCGATTCCCAGACTTTTATCATTATATCCCCTTTCATCTGTTCAGAAATAGATAATTTCTGATTTTTTCCAATTTCATCTTTTAATGAAGAAGTAACTGCTTTCTGAAAAGTAGTCCTCGTTGCTTTTGCTTCTCTTTCTTTCTGGAACACCTGTTCCATGGACCTGTTTGATTCCTAAAAATAGTTCTGGATTATTTCCAGATTGCAGAATACTTTCTGTTGTTCCTCTTCTATTTTTGCATATATCTCTGATGCTTGTGTCCTGAAATGTTCGATTTCAATTACCTGGTTAGTAATTGAAATAATCTTATCTTGCAAAAATTTATTTTCTTCGCCCAACTTTTGAACTTGTTCTTGAGTGATCTGTATCATGTGTTTTGCCTCATCCAAGTTTTTATTCAACTTTTGGATTTCTTGCATATCTTTGAGTCTAGCTTGTTCTAGACCCTTCTGTATTACCCAACCAATAATTCTTTCATTTTCCTTCAGTCTGTCTTGCAACTGGGTTATTTCTTGATCTTTCTGTTCAAGCATAGTTGTTAGGTTTCCTACAGAATATATATTAGCTGATGCTATAGCACCCATTGTTCCTGCTAACTCTGTAGCGAATTATCCATCCTTGAGTTTCTTCCCATCAATAATAACTCTATGCTTCTTAATCGATCTTTCTCCTACAGGTTGAATTTCCTCTTTCAAAACAGCTCTTCGCTTTTTGTTGAAAAAATAATCAGATGGGGGGATTTCATCTCTTGAAATCGGCTCCAGATCACTGACGTATAGAAATCCTTCATGAGGGGTTCCGAAAGTAGACCGTAGTGGAGTCAAAGCTGTGATAAGACTGCCAAGTTCCTTTGAAGCAGTTCCTCCAATCTTTTCTGGAATATCATCAAGAATTATTGGACTTGTTTCCAGTCCCTTTCCCTTTTCTGTTCCTGGTTCTTTTATCTGAGAACCCTCTGTGTTTTGAGGAGGTATTTCAGGATTTTTCAACTTATCTTTGTCACTTGACTTATCCTGAGTATCAGTTTCAAACCCTGGAGGGGTTTCTTCCTGTTCTGGCAATGAAGTCGACATTTCACCTTGTAAAATCTTCGGTAGGCAGCTTCGCCTATGTCGTTGAAAAGATGCAAACCCCACCTGTGAGTCAGGTGACAAGACCTGTACTCTATTCTGCACTTCCTCATAAGATTTAACATCTTTGAAAATATCATCATAAAGAGAAACTTCATGTTCATAAGCTTTCAAATTACAATGTATGTAATGCCGACTAATTATTTGATAAGGGTCGTGTTTCCTGTGCTCGACGTCTACTAGCTTAACTTCCTCCAATGACTCGGCCTCCGCTTTAGAATGACCTATGTTTGATAAAGTAAATTTCCCGATATGAATAGGGAAAGATGGCCATGCTTTTTTCTGAAGGGCTTTTAATTCTAACCCAATACCACCCTTGGCTAACTGATAAGCCACTTCTCTACATACCAATCTATCTGGTAAGAATTTCGGGAGTGCGTGAGGCAGAATGGAACAACCATAAACCCTAACATAGGAAAAAGTTTCCTCAATAAACTAGTCGGTAATCGTTTTGAGGTTTTCTGTGACTGCGTCAGAAATGCGAGGAGGTTCGCATCCGAAGAATATTTTGTGTAGAGGGATAATTACATAATGACAAACATCATAAAAAACATCTTTTGCATTTTCTTCCCAGAGAGCTGAGTGGTATTTATGAACAGGCTCTGGGCAAGAAACATTCCAACTCCAATTCATTAATGGAAAATGAGTCATAAAACAAATGGCATCCATAATATAAGCAGACATATAAAATTACATAGATTGTCCTTTTGACTTGGATTCTTTATACTTTACAACCTCTTTTGTGAGGTTATCTGACAAAATTTTATGCCAGTTAAAACTGCGTCCTTCCAAAACTTCCTCTAGGAAAGGTGTCCAGTTTGCATGAAAGTGACAAGGATCCTTTCTCCCGAAAAGTCTACATAACATCATTGCTACATAAACCATATATTCGTTTAAGGAAGCTATGGCATAAATCCCATGTACATCGGCCCTAAACTTATTTTCATCCCTGGCCCATCCTTTAATCATGTCAGGGTATGTCTGGCCTGCTTCAATGCATTCTTTTCTTTGAAACTCGGCTAAAAACTCATAATTAAAGGTGTGTCTATAATTGGGTGAGAGCTTATACATTACTTGAATGTGCTTAGGCCTGAATGAGCCGATGACAACTCCTTTCTCATTCAGAATGCTTCTTGTTGGGATATCCACTTTATCCAGAGCCCAGCCGATCATATCAATATATGACAGAAGTCTCGGACGCGCAACAACCTTATGAAGCTCAGACTCGACAATATCGCGGAGGTGAATTTCAGAATCAGGGGCTGCATATTTAAGCTCATCCTCTAGCTTTTCAGAAATTCCAGTCCACGATTTGACGGAGTGTACGCCGAGTGGAGTAGTATCAGAAATAATATCGCCTTCTTGTTGGTCTTCGTTTTTCTTTGGAGCTTTTTTGGGTGCCATAGCTCTGCGTTAAGCTTGAAAATATGTCACAGAGAGTGGATGAGAAGACTTAGCTTTGAAATGGAAATAGAGACGTTCGATCTTTTAATTTGAATATATCTTACTCATAGTGAGAATCGTACCTCTGTCACAAAATAAAATCTCATAATGTAGAAAAGATTTTCAGGGATATGTATTTAATATGCATACTTTGGATTTCTCGTCATTTTCGAATAAATGAGAAACATACTTAATCGGACCATGATGCATTAATGACGACAAAAAAGGATTAATTTTAAAACTGTTTAGAAAGTGGATTATTAGCGTTAATTTTGAGTTAAACTTGAAAACCTGATTTTCGGAGTTTCGACACTTTTGATGTCGAAGAAATATGTCATCGAAGAAACCCGATTGCCAAAATCGTGATGTATTAATTTAAATTGAAACGTTTTTAGTATGTTAATTTAATCGAGATTTGACCTTTTCGGGATTTCGTCAATCGGAAAATCAGAAATTAGGATTTCGGGAAATCTGATGACATGAGTTCGTGTTCTCATGGAATCGCGAATCCCGAAATCGCGAAATTACAACGACGCATTTCTTTTAATCATGATTTAGGCTAAACATGATTATTTAACTTACCGTAAACTATGGATCGGGGTTTTATACATCAGGAAATCGGGAAACACGATGACAAAATATATGATCCTTTTGAATCCGTGAATCCCGATATCGCGATGTGATTAATTTAATCTTTTAAACCCTTTTAAATGAAAATTAAGTAATTAGTGTTTTAATTAAGTCTTAAAGTATCGGGAAATTGGGGATCGGGGTTTCACAATTTGATATGTCTTAAAATTTTGTTTACGGCAAACCCCGAATCCCGATTTCTTGAACATTTGAATGAAAAACTCACATACTTAAAATTATTGCCCGTTTTAAATGATTTTTTCAAAAGTTTTTGAAAACTTATATTTGTTTAGATATTTTCTGTTGGTTTTTTCAAAAAATAAATAATAAAAGGCATCGCGAATTTATAGGTGATGAAAATCTTGTTTGAAGAAATCCGAAAAACGCAAGGATTCAAAAATTACAAATCTTTTATCCTTCAGAATAAAAATTCAAGATCTGTTTCAACATAGGCTCCAACTGGTGACCTCGTCTCCCTGCGGGACGAGGAGAACATGCAGACTCAGTGCCTTCATTGGGTAAATGGTGTCAAGGGTTTATCTCTGATAAACTGATCAAAGAGAAGAAAAAGAGATTATATAAAGTCTTTGAAAACCTTTTCAAAACTCCTTATTTACTTGAAACTCAGTTATAGTCTTCTTCAAAATTCTCCTTCCTGTTCTAAAATTGAGTTAGTATTGAGATGATTAGAACAATCTTTGGAAACTTAACAGATTATTGAACATTTCATCTTGCATCAATCGAAATAAAATTTATATTTTTTTAAAATGGGAAGCTCTATTTTGACTTAAGATGAATATCCGGTTTTGAAAAATTGATAGCTAGAATAGAGTTATAGATAAGTATGACAACCTACCTCAGATATTGCTTCACTGCCAGCAGGCTTGTTCAGTACCCTAGTGAAGTTATCTGTCCCTTTTTACTGAATTTCCTTTCACCGCTTCGAGTGCTAATTTTATGTTCAGACATTGCTTCACTGCCAGCAGGCCTGTTCAGTACCCCGATGAAGTTATCTATTTCTTTTATATTTAGACGAGGGCAATCATTTAAGTGAATTTCCTTTCATCGTCTGTAGGACTAGATGGGGGCAATCAATTATGAATTTCCTTTCACCATCTGTCTTATAGTTAGCTTATGCCTACGTAGCGGGGGCAATCAGTGATACTTAATATATCAGGGGTGGTGATCTGTGATTTTTTTTTTTAATAGAGGTTTGTCAACTTGTTTTGGTTATTCTAGACCAATTTTCCTCAACCTTCAAAACCCCTCGGTCTGTAGATAAAAAAGGGAAAAATATTTTCAGGGGATCTTCTTTTGAGCAAGCTTAAAAGTTCAGACAAACTGTTAAGAAACTAAATATATTTAGAATTAACTTAAACCTAACTATTTTTAGTCAGAGAGAAAAACTATGAAAACTGACCTAACTGAATTTAATCATTTGATGATTTTCAAAGCCAATACAAAGTCTCTCCTACTCTGATAAAAAAAATCCGAAAATGTGAAGGATAGTATTGAGGGTATTAAAGGAGATTTTTCAACAATCTGTAAACCAGAATACCTTAGATATAATTTCAAAAATAACTCTGTGGACTTTTTTTTTTTTTTTTTTT
>SNQJ01S0152190.1:11794-28094 GCA_010110895.2 Picea sitchensis | reverse complement strand
GAAACTATCCTAGATTGTGATCATGTGGGCATGTATGGGCCCGTTACAATATTAAGATGTGTTTGAAAAAATAAACTAAGAGGAGTCCCAAGAAGGGCTGTTGTCCTCTCCTAAAGGTTTTAATCTTCTTAAGGGAGACAAAATCATTTCACAATCTTTTTCTGATTCTCAAGGTCGCTTGGAGGAGCGAGAGAAGAGCATACTAAGCGATTGCTTATCCAACTTCTAGTCCCAATGCAAGTTAAATGTGATTAAAAATGATTTCCAACTTATATTTTGAGTCAAAACAAGCCATCCATGTGGCGAAATTGAAAGCAAAAGAGAAAATTGATTTTAACCCCCTATGTGCCTATGTGTTTTGACTAACCCCTTTATATGAAGAGGGGACTAAGTGTGGTGCAGCTTTAAAACATGCTTGAAATCATTTTTAAGAAGGCTAATGGCCTTCCCCACATCTCAACAACTTTACAAGGAGAATTTTTGCACATATGCGCGGGTCTCAGTGGAGACAGAGGCACACAGAGCGCATGTTCACAGACCTGAAAGAGTTAATGAGAGCACGTGCACAAAAAAGAACTGTGATTTGAGTGCATGTGCACATGATGCGCGTCTGTGGGACTAAAAACCCATGCACAGGTGACACACGGCCGTGAATGAAAATTCTGGATGGAATTCTCTCAATTCACCTTGGAATTGGATGATTGGCAGGTCGACTTAGACCGGTTAATGCACCTGCAAGTTAAATAAACCAAAAGAAGAGCTAGAAATACCCAAATGGCGTAGGAAATTGATACCTTTCCCTGGTGGAGTCGCCAATCTGTTCCGCCTCTTTCGTCACCTTAGTGAGAAAAATAGAGGTGCTTGCAAGCTTAGTTGGGTTTTCTAAACAGGACAGCTGCAAGAAAAAGGGTTAGAAAAAGAAATATAAAACAATAACTAAGAATTAAACTAAGAAATAAAACAACAACTAAATTTATAAACATAGGGACATAAGGACAAAAGAAACAATCAGACCCATGTCACCAATGATAAGGCTGATATTAGTGAAAGAAAACACCGAGAAGCAAGGGGACTATGAGTCCCTTCTTCATCCAAGGGAGGGCTCTTTGACCCCCACAAATAAGCTCTTCTTACAACTTTGAAAAAGAAAAAGAAAATAGTGAAATAATTCTTTGCTAATCCACTCAAGGGGTGAGATGGATTGCCCAATGCAATGATGCAACTATACTCTTGGCAAGGATAGAAAATTCCTCAAGAGAATAATGGCAGCATAACTTTGCTTTGAATTCCTTGAAAAATGAAGTGTATCCATGGCCTTTTTATAGCATTCCTTTGGGTTATTGTTCAACTAGTTTGTAGTGTGTAAAGAGGCTAATTAGGGCATTTCTAGGTCTTTGTCCAGCTACCGAGTTGAATCCAGTCCAGATTTGAGTGTCAAATCAACTTGGAAGCTGAACCAGAAGTGGGTGGGAGGCCGACCACTCTCATAAATACGTCGTTTCTTAGGTGCACGACTTTTTGCGACCACAATCACACATCGTGCGCATGTGCGCGAATCTTGCGTTTCTGTTTCACGCATGTGTGCGCACACCCAGTGTCTTCATAGCGCCCTTTAATTTTTTGCACTAGTTGTATAGTTTTGACCCTTTATGAATGCTTTTGTGTTAATTCAGGTCCATGGATGACTTCCTAACTGTTTGACGATGCTGAATTCTTGTAACCATTTGCGGACAAAATTTCAGTGATAACACTTGGGAACGTATTTTGATGAGAATTATTATAAAATTTAAAATTAATATATTTTAATAAACACATGGACGAGACCAATTCCTTTTCTATTTAAATTATTACTTAACATGTAAGTGTATGAGTGGGACCACTTCGGGACTTCGGGACTCCAGGGTGTTTTGGGTAATGGAACTCACGAGCCAAAGACACAGAACCCCACCTTTCCTTGTACATAGTTTCATAGATAATAAATATAATTGATTATATTATATTGTATTTAATGTGATCAATTAACGTAAATTATTTTAATACACCTTGGTTTCAATATATATTATATTTTAATCCAAAATAATTTCATTGTATTTAAATCACAATATAATACAAGTGGGTCCCCTTCGAGACTCCGAAACTACGGGATATATGAGAATGAAGAATGTGTGTAAGTGCCAAAGGAGTGGACCTGGATATCTTTTCCTTCATTTCAATATTAAATTATAAAATATAATATTTGGGATTTTATAAACCTGGGCGTGCAAACCCTTTTTCCTTATGAATTTAATATTTAATGCATAGTCACATGTAAGTGTGGACCCTTCGAGAGTTCGGGACTCCGCAGCTCTAGGAGTTCAGGGCTTCGAGACTCCGAATGTTTGGGGGATAGAATGAACAAGCTAAAAGGGTTGAAGGCCCGAATATACCTTCCTGCATTCCAATGTTATAATATTATTAAACATAATTAATTATATTGTATTGTAATATAATTACTTGTATTTGCATAAAGGCATAATATAAGTGGGATCCTTTCTGTAGCTTCAACATTCAGGAGTTTTGGGTATGTTCATAAAAGCGTGGAGAGGAGTTACGCTGAAGTCTAGAGGCTTAGGTATTAATTGATATTAATAACCCTACGTGCCCTTTGATATATTTAATCATATTATAATATAATTAAATAGAACTATATTATAATATAATTAATAAAAGAACAAACTTATTATACGATTAGATTATAACAATTAACACTAAATTTACCTAGAAATGTGGGATTACCAAGGTGAAAGGGAAGTAATCCTTCATTTAACTGGGCCAGTAATTTAGGCCAAGTAAAAACAAAAATTACAGGGTTAATTAATTTGAATAAAGATCAATTATCCAATAATGTCCCCACTTTGGGACATCATTACAATACAGAGTGTTATGATGACCATAGTAGGCAGATAGAGGTTATGGAAAGTACAATGACTATTGAAGATATTTTGGGTTCTAGCTTGCATCACTCATCTCATTTCATCATTATGATCCATTCCACATAGCTGGGCTTTGGTTCCGTTGCATTCTGACGATTTCCATGATTTTGAGTTATTTTGGGCTATAGGTTAATTAAATCCACTAAGGAGGTCATATTGGGCCTAATACTTGGAGGAACCTCTTAGTGTGATAGCTCATTGGAATTGGGAGAAACAACACTACAGGATAGGATTATGAGAAGTGACTTTCAGTGGCTAGGGAAGCCACAAGGAGAGATAAGGTGTTTTTCAGAGGTAATAAGGTTAATTAATTAATTAAAGTGATTTAATTAATTAATTAATAATTAATAAAGTAAAAGTCACTTTGGAGGAACAAGGTGAGAAGGAAGTATAAAGGAGAGGCAAGGGCCTCTATTCTCTCATTCATGCTGATTATCAGTTTTGATATCTGGCTTCTAGCTAGTGAGCCCATACCTTGGGGGTTTTGAAGGTTTTGACTTAACAAACCCTAGAGGACAATTCGGTGGTGAAATATTACACCTATCTTGTTCCAAGATTGGTCTCGGGGATCCAATACTCCACCCACACCATTCTACTTCAGATTTACTCTATTGCGGGAGAGTTCTACACCATCCACAGGTACAGGAAGAGAGAGGGCGCACCATTGAGGGTTTCCAACAAGGGGGGCACACCATTCATTGAGGGAAGTTCGATCCAAGAGATTGGAAGGGCTCCTGGAGATTATAGCACCTGGGTTTTCATTGTAGGGTCTTGATGATCATTTCTAGTTCATTCCAGAGGAGTTTTATGTGCCATTTGATTTACTAGATGCATGGGACAAATTGGAGGAGAGGGGTGCACTTCAAAAAGTGGTTGCAGTCATTTGATAACTCAGAGCTTCACTATTTCACTAGGGACTTCACCAGTGAGGTAACCGGG
This sequence comes from Picea sitchensis, assembly GCA_010110895.2. Taxonomy (NCBI): domain Eukaryota; kingdom Viridiplantae; phylum Streptophyta; class Pinopsida; order Pinales; family Pinaceae; genus Picea; species Picea sitchensis. The sequence continues at coordinate 24,183 of SNQJ01S0152190.1, read as the reverse complement.
CCCCGATCTATCATTTCAGTGGTTTTGTTGAGCATTGGGAAGCCTCTAGGAGAGAGGCCGAATTATCTAGGGGTTCAATCATCCAGGGAGGACGCAAGTCCAATAGAGGGTTGTCCATTTGGAGGTGCATTTCTTCATCACTCATCCTGAGATTTCACCAGGGGTTTGGTATTGCCCCGATCTACAGTTTAGAATATTCATTGGATCATTTGGAGGACATTAGATATAGGGCCAAATTGTTGAGGGTATCCAGTCTTCCAGCAGAGCGTGACCTTTCCAGTTGAGGGGTTTGGTACTTCATACAACCTAGATCTCTTCTTGTTATTCATGCATTGTATCCAAGTGACCTTTGGAGGATTGTAGCTTCTATTCTTCATCTGATTGAGGGTAATCTTCATTTTGTTATGATCTATTAGCTATATTGTATCATATTTGTAAATCCATTGTATCAGGGTCTTCCTCTTTAAGAATAATATCAGATCTGAGATATTTGAGTTATCACTTGATTTATTCATCATGCATCGAGTTAAGGTATGTCCATTTTTATATTTATGATTTATTATTGCTGAAAACACATATAAAAATCATCAGTATAACCCTAGCGCAACCTAAAGGATCATAATAAGAAAAGTGTTTGACGAAATGCCATGCTCAGAAAAAGTTTAAAAACACATGCAAAATGTGATGTTCCTAGCATCTTGGCTTGGGAACATTACAGTGGTATCAGAGCTTAGATTCCTGCTAGCCTGAGGGTCTCCCATAGGGAGAGATGGATAGACAAGAATTGTGCTCATTCCTACGAGAGTTGACAACCAACATACAACATAATGGAGAACGGATTAGACAAATGGGAGATACATGGAAGGAAGAACAAAGCATTCCTACACCCATTAGGAACATGCAACGTTGCTACAATTGCAAAGTTCCTTGGGAAGCATATCATAGATTTAGGGGTAGAGGTAAGAAGCACATCATTGAGGTTCTCTATGATAGTGATGATGAGGTGTATGAGGATGGGACAAAAGATGCTTATTTGGAGCAGTTCGATGATGTTAGTGACTCTTGTACAGAGTCTAGTGATTCTTGCATGCTTGAGGAGGATAGTGACCCTTGCACATTGGAGGAACAATGGGATGGACAGGATGATAACACCTCTATGGAAACAACCATACCACATATTTTTGATGACCTTACACCTCAGAAGGATGGTGACACTAGTGGGGATTCACACATGTTGGCACCTAGATATGATGAGCTTCCTATGAGGGTTGTGACACATTTGTCATCGTTTTAGACACTCATGATAGCCACGTCACATGAGGATGTCAGTGGAATTTCAGATATAATAGAGGAGCCTTTTGTGAGGGATGCACACCATGGACATATGAATCCACAGACCCAGGAGGAGAGACATGACTTGGTGACAGTGTGTTAGCGTCAGAAGTCACCCCTGGATTGCAGCAGGAGCAGACCCAATGCCCATCAGTTTATGTCACGATTTGTTTTATGAAAGGGGTGATTGAATGGAAGATAACTCAAAACAACATTGTTCTAACTCTGAAACTAGGTCAGGTATGCATGGGCAAGTGAGGTCTTAGTTAGACTTCAGACAATGAGTCGTAGTGAGGGTGAGTAGGAGGAAGACTTGTATCAGAAAGATGCAAGGGTCTGTCATAAACATCTGGTTTCTAACAGACTGTAGGAGAAGGCATATAAACACAAGATCTTCTTACATTCAAACGCGACAAGCCAGAGAATACAATAATGCAACAATAAATCCTTTATCATAACATAATTACAATAATTCACACGAATCAGTCGTTCACGAACTCTCTCAACATGAGATGAAAATTTAGATGAAGTAAGAAAGACTGTCTGTTATAAAATAAGAAATCTCACATGCATATGTATAACCAGAAAGCTAGGATGTTTATTAAAACTTTATAGTCGGGAGCTTCACTCTACCATCGATGCTTACAAAAATGGCAAAAACACCTACATATACTCAAAACAACAACAACAGCAAAAACAAGACGCTGCATTAAAAACATTGCGTCTGCATGTCTTCTGACAGTCTACGCATGCAGACTCTGGATGATCATGCACCCAAGATAGATGTTATCAGATTTCGGACTGTCCTGTTGTAGATGAATCGACTAGCTTTAGTCCTTTGCTGGACTGCTGCGAGGGACCCCTATGGCGGATGTGAAAAAGGGTATGATGGGAGTGATGGCGTCAACACGGTGGAGGCGATGGAGAGGAAATGAGAGATGTGACATAAGATGAGGAATGCCACGCAGTCTGAAAAGGAAAGAGGAGGAAGGTGTGTGGAGTGCGGGGGTACAGGTGGACACAGAGTAAAAGGAATGATCATATAGGTGGAGGTGACTGGGAGTGAGAGTGACACATGGCAGGAGACGAGAGGGCGATGAGCTGAGGAGGGGCCATGTGGATGGAAAGAGGGAAGTTGGACAGATGACAGGGGAAGAAGGTGGCGGTAGGTGGAGAACAGGTGGCAACGGGGAGGATGACTTAGAAAGTGACACGATAGGAAGGGGGGCCCGCTAGAGTGAAATTCCATTCCGGACCCCCCCCCTCCATTAAATGCAGAACCAATGGGGGGGTCCAGAATTCAATACAGACCGTAGATCTAAGCGCCAAGACTTGGGCCATCTAGATGCACTCATACATTATCTCCGATTCTAGACCCCCCGCCTCTCGTTAAAGCTAGAATGATGAAGGGGGTGCAGAATTGGACCTTGTCCGTGAATTTGAGTGCCTGGATCACGACCGTCCAGATCTGTGCCCTCTTTAAATTAAATGTGCCCGAGCCTCGCTGATGGATGAATGACTGAGATGACCTCGGCGCTTTCATCATGAAAACCCCGAAGGGCCCCACTCATGGCTCAGCTATTGCGCCGTGTGTCCTTCAGATGGAAGGTCCCGATTCTTTCGGGATTTCTGGCACTGGGAGTTCACGATGCAATTTTCCTCAAAATATCGATTGACCAGACCGCAAAAGCACGGATGTATGCCATGTGTCCTCCAGAGGAACGGTCGAGAAGGTATTTGATGTTAGAAGAGGGCTGCCTCCATTACCAGGCTCGCTTGATGTGACCGGGTGCTAGGACCATAGGCTTAGCTTCAAAGGCGCTTATTGGCGTTTCGGGGTTCGGGGTTTCGAGATGTGAGATGACGAGGGACTTTTACCCCTTGAACTCCCGAATGCTAATATGCCGACGTGACTAGATCTTATGCCATGCGTCACTAGATCGGACGACCTAGATTTAGTCTTGAAATATAGGCACTTTCTCTGACGCTATATATCGGGTAACTTGGTAGCCCCGAAATCCCAATGACCGTTGATTTGCTTCATCGCTTGATCCTTGCCGTTGAAATCAGACTACTCGCTCGCTTGATTTAAGTCTGAAATAGACTTCTTCTGTGATTTGTGCTTGGCGCTTATGGCTGCGGCCTTTGAGTAAAACTCATCCGACTGGTTTTCAAAACCGCACTTCTATGTGTTTACACCAGAGGCCTAAAATCGGAGAGGAAAACACCCCTATACAAGAAATGTTGCTAACATAGTGGACCTTATACATACAGATCAACATGAGGAGATTGAGTCACCTCTTTTGGAGACTCCATTGTTTGACCAGGCTGTGGGGATTGATAGTTGGATGGGAAACTTACTTCCAGGACCAACCGATAGTGATGAGGATGTACCCCTTATTGGTCAGGATGACCATAGCACATGTCTGGACACATCATTATGGGATCCAAGCACATATGATAGTAGCAGGGTGAGTGCACAGGAGGATACAACTGCTCACACCGGATACAATATGATTCAGAGGGAGCTAGTAGTTGGGGATGATGTGCAAAAAATATAGGAGGACCCAGTAGCACATTGGACAGTGGGCAGTTCGATACCTTATCTTTTGCAGAGAGGGTTGTTGGGGATTCCAAGGCTAACACTAGCATGGTTGACACTAGGAGTGAGGGGCATGAGATAGCACCTCAATGTGATTTTTTGATCAGGAGTCGCACTACTTGGAAGGAAAGCTGAGAGTCAGTGAGTATATGATCATGGAAGCCATTAGGCACATTGATGACACACATGCATTGGTGGCAGATTACTATTGGAGGGCATCAGTGGCACATGGTAGTTCATATGGGGGATTTTCCATGGATTACTTTCATACTCTTAGGGAGAGAGTGTCTGTGATGAGGATCGACTACCAGCAGTTATTGATGGACAGGGACTACCTAGTGGGGATTGGCGAGATTTATCAAGGTACCCTGAGGGAGCAGGAGTTGGAGGTGGATAGACTCACTCATGAGTTGGAGAGCACCCGAGGATTCTTGAGAGGCACACAGATATCCCTTCAAGAATCAGAGTCCAAATCAGAGGAGATTCTCCAGAGATCCACTACATCTATCTTAGTGGAGAGTCAGATATATTCGTCAGTTACAAGGCTAGAGGATGTTGGTGGTCTAGAAGAAGAGAACTAGTTTATGGAGGAGAAGGAGGTGTACCCAGAGTCACTGATGAGTACAGAGACTTATGATCCAGAGGTGAAACAACTACCCTCCACGAGGATCTTAGACAATCGAGCACTCACATACACAGGGGGACTTCGGAGCCAGGGGAAGTTTTGAGGACAGTTCCATTTGTGTTCCGAGAGAGGTTGACCTTCATATAGAGGTTTATCCAGTAGTACACACAGGATCTATGATGCAGCAGGAGTATACAGGAGATGACATGAGTATGCAGGGGCATACAATGATGAGTGATAGTTCACAGAGACATGCCGAGATATGCAGTAGGATTCAAATGGACGTATTGGATTGCAGGGAGGAGATACACTTAGGGGAGCATGTAAATGCCTCTCCTTTGTAGCAACACATAGTTATGGGAGATCACCTTCACAGTATCAGTAGTTGCATGAGAGATGAGAGATGGAGGGTGGTTGACCAGCAGTTGGAGGAGTTACTTCCGGTTGTACTGGCTGATTAGGATTCGATGATGACTACATGCAATTATTTATCATGGATAATGATGGACGAGATTCTGGTCGAATCCTTGGGATTGACCAAAGCATGTGATATCTTCCAGTCCTAGAGTTAGATACAGATGTTTCTGTTAGACTTTTTCGACACTTATATCATAGAAAACAACGTGAGGAGAGATAGACAGTGGTTGCAGACATGGAGAATGATTAGACCGAGACCACCTGACGTGAGTACTTTTATGACATATATCAGGATAGGGGTGGATCGTCATAGGCATACAGTTGATACCTTGTGCGTCATAGGAATCTCAGACATCTCAGAGGGCGATGCAGATACAGATTCTCAGGAGGATGAGCACGGGGGGCTTCCGACAGAGATCAGTATGACACAGGGGAAGATAGAAGGGATTGGAAGTGTTAAACTTCCAAGTTTTCGATGGGATCTTGGAGTCCATTTTGTTGGTAGATTGTCTCAGGTTACGCCAGAGAGGCACATACTCCACTTTGGTTTGGTTTTGAGTGGGCCTATAGGGACTTGTCCTATGGAGTGAGACAATTTCTCCCTCTTGATCATCATGATCGATCATGGAGATGGTTGGGTAGGTACTACTCCCACGAAGATTCATTTGTAGATGCATATTTTGGAGAGCAGGTCCAATTTCCATAGGTATTTCATCTTGAGGATCCAGGAGTGGGGGATCTAGTATGTGTATAGGGAGCAGACAGTCATGGTCAAAGTGGTGCTGTGCCAGCATGGTGATATTTGGTAGAGAATAGCATGGGAGATGGGGATTGCAGGGTTGAGCGTATCACGGATTTATGGAGGCGAGTGTACCCTTGTTGGGGAAAGTCATTTTGACTTTCCAGTGAGCTTCTATGTTGAGGAGAGCACATCACTTGAGGGTGTCTCTTGGAGGTCTTGTAGTACCTCACTATGGAAACAACATGAACAGTTGATGGAGACCGTGTTGGTCTTGATATGGATCTGGAGGAGGGACTCATTCCAGGATGAGGTCGTGTGTCATGAGTAGGATAATCCTAGTATTGATATGATTCAGAATCATGATTCATAGGCTATTGTGGTTCACATCTTGATATGGGACCCAGGGGGCTAAGTGCGTGACAATTCATCTTTGGATGGGTTCTACTGTGTGTCCCATAGGTGGACATGGGATCCTGGTATTTTACTTGGAGGGATTCGGTTATTGATTGAGGACAAGCAATATTCTAGCTGGGAGGACTGTAATGTCCCCACTTTGGGACATCATTACATTACATAGTGTTATGCTGACCAGAGTAGCCAGATGGAGGTTATGATGAGTATAATGACTATTGAGGGATATTTTGGGGACTGGCTTGCATCACTCATCTCATTTCATCATTATGATCCATTCCGCACAGTTGGGCTTTGGTTCCATTGCATTCCGATGATTTCCATGATTTTGAGTTATTTTGGGCTATAGGTTAATTAAATCCACTAAGGAGGTCATATTGGGCATAATACTTGGATGAACATATTAGTGTGATAGCTCATTGGAATTGGGAGGAAAAACACTACAGGATAGGATTATGATAAGTGACTTTCAGTGGCCAGGGAAGCCACAATGAGAGATAAGGTGTTTTTCAGAGGTAAAAAGGTTAATTAATTAATTAAAGTGATTTAATTAATTAATTAATAATTAATAAAGTAAGTCAATTTGGAGGGACAAGGTGAGTAGGAAGTATAAAGGAGAGGCAAGGGCCTCTATTCTCTCATTCATGTCGATTGTCATTTTTGATATCTCACTTCTAGCTAATGAGCCCATACCTTGGGGGTTTTGAGGGCTTTGACTTAACAAACCATAGAGGACAATTCGGTGGTGAAAGATTCCACCTATCTTGTTCCAATATTGGTCTCGGGGATGCAATACTCCACCCACACCATTCTACTTCATATTTACTCATTTGAAGGAGAGTTCTACACCATTCATAGGTATAGGAAGAGAGAGGGCACACCATTGAGGGTTTCCAACAAGGGGGGCACACCATTCATTGAGGGAAGTTTGATCCAAGAGATTGGAAGGGCTCCTGGGGATTCTAGCACCGGGGTTTTCATTGCAGGGTCTTGGTCATCAGTTATAGTTCATTCTGGAGGAGTTTTATGTGCCATTTGATTTACTAGATGCATGGGACGAATTGGAGGAGAGGGGTGCACTTCAGAAAGTGGTTGCAGTCATTTGCAGCTCGGATCTTCAGTATTTCACTCGGGACTTCACCAATGAGGTAACCGGGCCTCGATCTATCATTTCAATGGTTTTGTGGAGCATTGGGAGGCCTCTAGGAGATAGGCTGAATTATCTAGGGTTTCAATCATCGAGGGAGGGCACAAGTCCAATAGAGGGTTGTCCATTTGGAGGTGCATTTCTTCATCACTCATCCTGAGATTTCACCAGGGGTTTGGTATTGCCCCGATCTACAGTTTGGCATCTTCATTGGAGCATTTGGAGGACATTAGCTACAAGGTCGAATTGTTGAGGGTATCCAGTCTTCCAACAGAGCATGACCTTTCCAGTTGAGGGGTTTGGTACTTCATACGACCCAGATCTCATCTTGTTATTCATGCATTGTATCCAAGTGGCCTTTGGAGGCTTGTATCTTCTATTCTTCATCTAATTGAGAGTTATCTTCATTTTGTTATGATCTATTAGCTATATTGTATCAGAATTGCAGATCCATTGTATCAGGGTCTTCCTCTTTATGAATAATATCATATGTGAGATATTTTAGTTATCACTTGTGTTATTCATCATGCATTGACTTATCGTATGTCCATTGTATCATATTTGCAGATCCATTGATTAGAAGTGCTCAAAGATGCAAACCCAGAGTGATCCTGATCTCATAGAGAGTCAATTGACTCAAAGGGAGAGCCGCAGAGGGAGTTTCCTCTCGGTTCATGTGGGAGAGAGACGTCTCCCAAGACTAACAAACAAGTTTCATGAGTCTAGAGTGAAGTTTGTATACTTCAAAGACAAGCTTTGGCATGATAAAGAATGTCTCCCTCGTTGAGAGGGAATGTTGATGTTTGGACAACATCGAGAAGAAATTCTCCCAGATCATATCACAGGTTTCTCCTAATGTTGTATATGTTATGAATACCTCCCTAGTTAAGAGGGAGTGTTGAAATTGTAAATATGGTCAGTATTCATAATGTGAAAAGTAAAAAGTGAAAAGTAGTTTAGTATACATATATATAATAAATAAGTAGTTATTTATTATCCAAGGGATGCATCCTTTCATGGATGGTCACCGTATGTTCTATATATATGAAACACTCATCATTGTAATAATATATATTCATAGATACAATATTATCTCATATGAAAAATCAACAACAAGTAAACTAGTTTTTATCTATAAAGAATACTTGAAGATTGGTTATGTTAGATAATGAAGATGTAATTTTTCTTATGAGATAGTTATCATAGAGAAAAATGGAATTTGTCTTGTGAGATAGTTATCATAGAGAAAGATGAAAATTTTCTTGTCTTTTAGTTCAAAATTAATACCAATGCTTGAAGTTCATTGGAGTAAATAAAATAAGGAAAGACTATGCAATCTTCCAAACTTTCTAGTGAAATAGTGATGGGACAAGAATTGTGAGCTAGAAACAATGATCAACTCAAAATATTTATGGGAGCTACAATTACAATATGAATTGGAATTATCATTTGAGAGATGAGATGAAGAGCCTAATATTAAATTAATTTGAGGTCATATAGAATGATGGAATTTCTTGGAAATGGTGCCACACTCTTGAAAATTGTTGCTTATTTTATTTTTGTGACCCAAAGAGTGTTACGAAGAAATAGAGGGAATAACTAAATTTGTCTTGGTTTACTATCCTTCTAGTGAGGAGAATATTTCCATTATTTTAAGACTATAAAAACCATATAAATTTCGAGACTATGTAAGAAAGGAGAGGTTTGTTTTGATTGCCACAAGGGATTTCTAGAAGAACCAGAGTTTTTGGAAGCATAATGCATAGTCCTTGCAACCATAAGAAGAACAAAGATACTTGTATAGTGCAAATAGTTAGAGTTCATAAATAAAATTCCACATAGTATCCATGTTGGTGAAGTGTGTGGGATATAAGTTCCTTGTTTCTAGATCAACACTAAGCAATGTCAGTTTCTATATTCAACCATTGAAAATTATCAAAACACTTTATTCTTAACCATTAGGGTATAGCCACATTTCCAAGATTTTGTTTGACAATAATCGAAATATCAAAGCTTTTATTTGGAGGTCTGAATAAGAGGTTATGATTCTATTAAGATTATGATGCCCAAATTTCCCCAAAAATTTGCACTCCTCGTCAAAATTCTTGTGAACCACATCATTTTCCAAATTGAGAAGGTTGACAACAATGATTATGCCATGATTTAAAACCCTTTGTACACTTTCCCCAAATTACCAACTCATAACAAATTGCCATCACTAAATGCCTCTATTGCATTGATGAGATCTCCATAAGAAATTCTTTGGTGCCCCACACTTAAGGAAATTAGAGACTCTCTAAGAATACATCTCTTCTGATTTTGTCTCCACAATATCCCTTGAAACAAACACAATACAGATATCACCATAACTTCAACGATATGTATGGTAACTCTTTTCAGATGTTAAACACTATTATTTTTGTGAGTATAGCATGGTGACAGTGTTACCCAAGGTCCATAGAGACCAATATTTCCCATAAATGATGTGGCACATAGTGCTTTGAAAACTCCACCTTTAGGGACTCCACCTAACAACTTGTTGAAACAAATATTCAAGGGGCCAAGCGTTTAGAGATTTTCCAATGCCATGGGTATTTCTCTTGATAAATTGTTGGAGGAGAAACCCATGTCTTGAAGACTTTAAAGTTCACTCACCGAAACGAGAATTGGATCTTCAAGTGCATCGTAGGAAAGATTCAAGTATTCTACTTCTTTGCATCATCTAAGTGCACTTGGAATGTAATTAGTGAAGCGATTTTCAAAAATATTTATAGCTTGAACCATAGTCATTTTTCTTAGTTCGGAAGGCACATGTCCATGTAATAAATTGTTTGAAATGTTGAAACAAAATGCTAAATTTGCAAGACCTGCAACCTTTGGAGGTATTGAATCGTTGACCCTAATGTATGATAAGTATAGCTATAGTAAGCTCACACATTTCCCTAGATTTGTGGTATATCACTTAATAAGTGGTTTCGAGCAAGATATAGAATTTCTTCTCTTTTGGAAGTCGACAACACAATACATAATTTTTCCAGGGAGGTTATTTCTCCCAAGTTCTAGCAGACCCGACCTTTTGAGCTGCATGATTGCTATCAAGATATTTTCTTGTAAATCATGGTCTCCCATTAATAATCTCTCCAAATTTTGAAGCATATTAAGTGAAGAAGGAATTGTCCCTGAAAAACTAGTTAGGTTTCCAATTTGTGGAGGTATTTTCCCCACAAATTCATTTTTGGCCAAGTTTATGAAGTCCATTTTTGTAGATAAATGGCCAATAGAAGATGGAAAATGTCCTGTGAGACATTTGTAGGGATAATTTTAAGAATGAAAATTTATATTAAAATGTAGAAACATGGGCTAATCTTACTAGTCCTTAATATGAAAAATGTAAAATATTTGGCGATAGTTTTGTAAAAATATTCAAATTTCTAAGGATTTTATATAGTTTCTATAAAAAATTGGAGATTTTTAAGGTAAAATATTCTATGGAATTTAGGCGAATCATTTTTAGAAAAAATGGAAATTGGCAAATATTTTTTTGGGAAAAACCATGGAAAATTAGCCCATTGGAAAAAATTAGCCCCTAAAATCATCTATGGACATTTGAAGGGTAACTTGATTTCCCATAGGGAGGAATAGTTAGTAACTGCTAACTAGTTGATTCCCACTTAAGTAAATGAATTAGAGTTGCGCCAACCTACCCAACTCCATGGGCACTACTCCGCCAAGATATTTAGGCCCTAATTTGGTCATTTCAAACTTCATACAATTGAAGAGGGAAGAGGGAATGTTTCCTCTTAATTGATTAGAAACTAGATAGAGTCGTATCAACTAGGTGTTCTTGCTACACAACTCTGATGGAATGTAACCGGCAAATTGTTTTTTATCTATAGAGAATACTTAAATATTGGTTCATTTAGACAATTAATATGTAATTTGTCTTGGGAGATAGTTATCATAGAGAAAGATGGAATTTGTCTTGTCTTTTTGTTCAAAATGCAGACCAATGCTCAAAGTTCATTGGAGTAAAGAAAACAAGGAAATATCTATGTTTGAAGTCCATAGAGACCAATATTTCCCATAAAGGCTATGACACCAAGTTCTTTGAAAGCTCCACCTATAGAGACTTCACATGACAACTTATTGAAATAAATATTCAAGTGACGAAGCATTTTGAGATTTTCCAATGCCATGAGTATTTCTCTTCATAAATTGTTGGAGGAGAAATCCATGTCCTAAAGACTTTGAAGTTCATTCACTAAAACTGGAGTTGGACCTTTAAGTGCATTGTAGGAAATATTCAAGTATTCTACTTATTTGCATCATTTGAGTGCACTTGGAATGTAACTAGTTATGTGATTTGCATAAATATCTATAGATTGAACCATAGTCATTTTTCTTAGTTCATAAGGCACATGTCCATGTAATAAATTGTTTCAAATATTGAAACAAAATGCTAAATTTGTAAGATCTGAAACCTCCACAAGAATTCACTTGTTGACCATATTGTATGATAGGTCCAACTATAGTAAGCTCTCACATTTCCTCGGATTTGCAAGTATATCACCTAATAAGTGGTTTTGAGTAAGATTTAGACTTGATGTTTTGAACTTCTCGATTCTTGTCAAGGTGTTTCCTTGGAAGTCATTGTCTCCCATTAATAATCCCTCAAACTTTTGAATCATATTAAGTGAAGAAGGAATCGTCCCTAGAAGAATTGAAGAATAATTGAAGGAATGATAAACTAGTTAGGTTTCCAATATGTGGAGGTATTTCTGTTACACATGAAATTTTCACACCTAGGTACCTCACCCTAAGTGTCGTAAAATGTCATATAGGTGTCTCATACACCTTGACACCATGGAATAACCTATGTCACAATCCCTAGTCAATGTGGAGGAGGGATATATTACATGAAGGCCAAATACCAAGTACACATGAATCATTATTAATATTCATGGAAAATAAATTGATTAAGTGTGAGAATCAAGTGCACATGAATTATTATTAATATTCATGAAAAATAAAGTAATTAAGTGTGAGAATCCACCTCAAATTTGGTTTCCTATTTTTTAGGGAAGGTGGAGGATCTCATGGATGGTTGAAACAT